>JAMKCH010011724.1:0-99330 GCA_023653785.1 Ophioderma brevispina
TCCAAAAATTAAGTACACTTTTTGGTGATGACATCAAAAGGTAAAAAAAAAACACCATCTTAGGGGGCGTTAGGTCCACCTTTTACCAAAAGTTCACTTTTTCGGAAAAAAGGTCCACTTCCAAAGGGAATATTGGTAGTGTTGGTGACCTTGTGTGACTGGTGACTATCCCCATTAGCAAATCGCAACGGCAGATGATAATACTTTCAGTGACGCTATATTATTTTGTTAGAGGTGACATGGTCAAAAGTGGATGTTGTTGCTTTTGTTTGTTTCCTCTTTTATTCTACGCACAATATCTATGTATTTCTTTTTTTTTCACACCAAAGCCCACCAGTACGAACACTGAAGCAAACTTCTGCAGGACCAAGTAAAGCCATCAGTCCAATAGCATTGTTTAACTAAAGACAGAGTGGGCAATTAAATAAGATGTTTATATTGTTTTTTATAGAAAATCCATACAAAATGTAGAGGGCTTAGAAAGAAATATGATGGGAAGTTTCAAAAATTCTATGTCCTGTGGATACAATCTGGCAGGTCATTCCACCTTCAGAATAATCTGGGGGATAAAGGAATATTTACCACAAAGCCATGGACATGAAGCAACCTCATGCTACTTCATAAATATTTCTGATTTGTGTGTGATGTCAGAAATTGGGTGGACTTCTCATAAAAAGTCAGAAATAGATTTGAAATTCTTGATAATATCATTTATAAGCAACAATCATATCAATAGACCCTGCAGTGACAACAAGTTTTCTGTGTGTTGCTAAGTTGTTTAGTTTAAATTTCAAGATTTGAGTCTTAAAATTTCAAGTTTCAAGTTTAAGTTTCAAGTTTCAAGTTAAAAATTTCCAAGTTTAAAGTTAAAATTTCAAGTTCGCAGTTTTTTTAGTTTCAAATTTCAAGTATCGAGTTTGAAAATTTGCAGCAGTGTGAGTTCAACTCGAAGATTAAAGCTTGAAACTCAAATTGAAACTCGAAGATTGAAACTTGAAGATTGAAACTCGAAATTTGAAAATTCGAAACTAGAAACTAAAGATAAACAACACATTGAAAAGTTGGGGCACAACTTTTATTACCTGCATAAGTCTGCAGTGGCATTTCGTGATTCACAGCTTTGTTTCCCCTGACTTCCTAAAAGAAGTTAAGCTTTTTGTTTCATCTGAACTGTTGGCCTTATATATTGTAGTGGTGCTTTTCTTAAAGCTGACTCAGAGATTAGAGATTTCGAAATATTATTTTTTTGTGTAATATGAAAAGTAGGTAACTAGAACTAAGATCGTAACACTAAAATGACCCACCAATTCGGAAATTTGGATGAATCAGATTTTTTGTTTTGATGCAGTAAACATTTATGTGTCGTATTACGTCCCATAGGGATTACTGTGTATAACAAACATTCCGATTCCGGAATTTATAACAAAGTTGTGATATCTATATGAAGAATTCGATTTAAGCTTAGCAATTTCACACAGTGATTGTATATGGACAAGCATATTATGTAAAAAACATGAATTGTTTTGGAAAATTGAGGGCGCACTCCTCAGGAAATCACTGAGTCGGCCTTTAAAAAATTAAAATTAATCATAGAGTTTTTTTTTACTTTTTTTATTTTTCATTGTAAATGGACCAGAACTTACAGCATGATACCTATGGGACCCTGGTGGGGAGAACAGTTGATTGTAATTACCAACTAATATTACGAATCAAACGAAACTTTTGAGCATAAGCTTTTTTCTCAAGGATTGTCTAGTGAACAATGAACAAAATCAGAAGATGCTAGAATCACAAAATGCTCCTTCCGTCATCATTGACAAACCAATAAACCACTCACAAGATTGTGGATGTGACCAGGAAAACACAAAATGTCAACATGACAATAGCATGCTTTTTATATCTCATGTTTATATCTTGATTTCCAGAGAGGACATCCTATTTAAAGCATGTGCGTAATGTTCCCTGGCAGTTTGGAGACATTGTTCCTGATTATGTCATGGGGAAGGACTGTCTGTGCCTTGATTATTAAGGTACAGTAAATGGATTAAGTATGAGCTACAAAGAAGAAAAAAAATGAATATGCCAAACAAAACTACGTATTTATATCCATTTATCCTGTTCACATTCAAAACATAAATTGTTACATTTGTAGCTAGAGGTAGTATTTGATAGCACATATGAAATATTTTTCTTTGGGGAAGTAATAGCAAATTTGATGCAAGGAAAAATGTCCTCATGGTCAAAGTATGAGTTTAACATTGTAAGTTATTCTAAAACTTTTATGACTACAAAACAACCCCTGTGGGTGCACTGGATATGTGGGTATTTCCTATTTGCAAACATTCCTGAAGTGGATTATTGGTCATTTTGTTAACCTTTATTTTGAAAGTGGGACCGTAATTTATTTTCTGAAAGTTGCAAATGTTTTCTGGGAACACACAATTTCCATGCCATTCTATATGTTCACCAGGTAGCTCATGAAATTAGTATTTCCTTTGTGGAAGGGTTGCTGAGCAGTTTGTTTTACAAAACCAATATATTCGTATCGCAGCATCTTGGCTTTTGCCTTAATGTTTCCCAGTGTACATTATTTGGGTGTGTTCTTGTGTAAGATATTCATGATTTTAGACTAAGACTCTTTTACGGAATAAAACTGTACAATCTTTGTAATCATTTGATCCTCTTATAGAATATTTCATGCTAGGCTATTCCATGCAGTCCCCTACATGAAGGATGAACCATTATTGGTGGTTTCCCCCTCTACTTTAATTACTAACCTACACATTGCAAACATTTCACTATAAGTTAATTAAAGCATCGCTTTCATCATCCCTACAGCTTAAGATATCACCACTGAATCCTAACTACATCCATGATCGGTTAAGAGAGCTTGGCCGCAACTATGACTCGTGTGCTCTTGGTACAAGTTGATGTGGTAAGTGCAAGAAGAATTCAACATACAATGTAACCTCATTAGCACAATTCTGTGAGTGGTACAAATTTTAAGTTTGTGCTGTCTAATGGAGGAAATTTTAAATGTTTTACCCCAAACATAATCCAACAAAACGGTTTATACTGGATATTGTAACATTTAATATTCGGAATAACCGAGTAAAATATAAGAAATCTCTCATGGAAATGGTAGAAGTATGGGGAATTTTTTGTATAGGGGTCAAAAAAATAGTATTCTAACCTTGTCAATACCAGCCTTTGTTTTCAAAACTAGTGAACCGTATCAAAAAAATTGGACAGGAATGTACGAAACAATTTTCTATGTTATAAATTTGAATAATTCTCATTAATTTTGAAATTTAGCACCGACTGCGAGGATTGCATTTATGTTTTGGGGACACCCCTGTATTGTATTATGCCACACTAGACAACATTTTGACACCATTTTAAAACCATCCAATGGATTTGAAATTTTTGGAAGAGTTCTTTAGCAATCTACAGGAAACAATTTTTTATTTAATTGCTTAAATAACAATACCCTAACCCCAAGGCCAAAAATAAAAAAGAAATCGAATTTTCAAAAAGGGTACAATAATGAAAATCTTGGAATGCCGCGCCACATTCGGTACACATCAAAGCAGGAATGCAGGTCGCTTCAGATAAACGTGATTTGAATAAACGCAAACAAAAAACAAAACCCCTACCCCATCTCACCTCAAAACGCAAAAATTCTTACATTTTTCGATGACTGGAGACTCCTTAGCAGAATGCTGAAGGTGCAAGCAGCTTGCCGTGTAACAGATTACACGTCAAACCCCTTAAAATTGTTGATGTGATGACAATGGGGGGTTGTACTTTTTAACATTCTGACCCTTTTCATTTTTTCACCCCTTTGTAAACTCCCCCCCTATTTTACGTGCTTTCCCTGTAGTAAGAGTTTTCTTAGGTGTAGTGTTTAATTCCAAATGTCAAATACTAAAAATTCTGTTTTAACAAACTTTTGTTGGAATTTTATTGGGGTTGTGATGCTTATTTTCATAAATGCGCCCTGTCTAATCAGGAATTTGTCTTAAATGGTATTTTTGGAAAACCATCAAAAGGTAAAACTTTGAGCATGTCGCTTATAATGCGGAGTTCCAAATTAATCCGTTCTTGTGAAAACTATAGAGTTTGATGTACTCATGTCCCAAAGATCACAGGCGAAAACAACTACCATTATCTTGAACTTTTTTTTACAGAAAGATCCTATCACTCTCTCAAAGAGTTGGCTCGCATGGCATACTTGCTGACTGTACACTGCTGCTTGCTTGGAGGTCAGTCAACTGATTTTGGTCAGGCTTAAAGTGACAGGAGGAGGTTTGTTTTTTTTTTGAGGATACAAATTTTCTCTCAATTTGCACTTAATCAGTTGTAGAACACTACTGAGAATGTTTTGAAGATATATTGGACAGAAAAGTAAAAGAGAAAAACCCAAAAACTATGTTTGAAGTGCTTGCGAGAGGGGGATATCGTAATCATCCACTAGAGAGAACAGCATGTTTTGATTTTTCTATCGTGCACAAGACGAAGTGTTCGGCTTTTCACTTCGAGTGTGATCTTATACAATTGATGAGACATTACAAAATGACAAAAAAACTTGGGTCAAAATAAAAATATGGGGTACTTCTTTTAAGTGACAGGGGAAGATTTTTTGAGGATATAATTTCCTCTCAAATTGCACTTGATCAGTTGTAGACCACTTACCGAGATTGTTTCTAAGGTTATTGGACAAACAAGCACAAAAGAAAACCGCAAACCTGGTTTTGAACTTGCCTGCTATTCTAATCGTTCCTATAGGAAACCATATACTTTGAATTTCCTTTCGTGCATGACAGAAATTCCCAATTTGTTGTTTGTTTGTTTTATTTCTGTTCTTTTTTCAGTTATCATTCAGGTGGATGTTAATAACATATCCTCTGTTCTTCTGAGGTCCTGGGGTATTTGGCTTATTCCACTCAGTTTGTGATCCAATACATGGGTAAGCATTCCATATATGACAAAACCTGGGTTGCGAAAAGATTGAGGGTGCTTTAACTCCGCTGGAAATCCCCTCATGTCGCTTAACCCTGTGAAGTCTACCGGCCGATTTGATTGGCTAATACATCAAATAACCCATATAATAACCAATCATAAACATGGTAGAAAACCTTAAATGTGTTGTACAGATATGATGCTAGGTCTATTTTGATTGGTTACTCAGAGGGTTATATCCAGAATATATCCAATGTAATGAGCCTCAGAGATACTGTAAAAGGTGGTAGACCCCAGGGGTTAAATTCTGGTATGTCCTTGTGTCTCTTTACATATCCAAAAAACTTGCAATCCACTAACCTTTTGATTAGACTAGTGTATAACCGATCCACACTGCTTTCTGAATCGCCGATCTCCACTCATGTTGAGGTTTGATGGCCGATTCCCGTTTCAGATACCGATTCTCTGGTGATGTCAGTGACCCGTGTTGATTTGTCAATGTGGTATTTCTGTACACTGTAACATTTGCTCTCAATGAACTTTTTTTTGTTACTTACACGATAATGATCAAATTACATTATTGACTGATAATTGTAGTACAGAAAAGTACAATCTACTTGAAATGTGAACAGTTTTACACAGAAACATGGAAACAACTATTTTTCCAGGGTTTTCTGAGCTCCATGATACTCCCTCCATCACATTGTCTCTGCAGTCGAAAAAAAACCGGGCACCATATTTGATTAGTTGACTTCCGGGTTCGCGCATGAAATGAATGGGTTCACAAGTTTCGGAATTTCTAGAAATATTCTAGAATTTTTCCAAAGTGGAGAAAAGTAACATGAAACATCACATCCCCTTGATGACTTACATAAAACTAATTATATATGTTGTTATGAACCCGTGTTAAAAGTTTTGTCCACAATTTATTCATTAACAAACTTGGCATAATTCTCATAAAATGAAAGAATACCCCTCAGCCAATTAGGACGTTGATTTCATCTCATCTAATCAAGAATTAACGGGAAATTCCCTGATACTGCCGACAATGTTGGAATTCATTTACACTTACACTTTGTGATGCAAAACACACCACACGCGACGCTACATATTTGTTGCTATCATAGTATTGTGAATGTTTGTCTGATACTCAGGTTGGTTCTAATGCTAGATTGAGTAATTAAAATCAAAAACTTAAACTGGGCTTAAGTCTTCATTTGGCAGATAAGGTGAGTTTGAAATGAGTTTTTTTTGCGTTTTTTTTTCTAGCTTTGTAGTAACTGATGGGGATCGTTTTCATGAAAGATCGGTAGGGAGGGGAATTTTTTTTTTGGGCCGATGTCCGATCCAGATGTCCGAAAAATTACAAAAAAAAAAGCCCCCGGGTTTTCCGGAATCGGGCCGATTCAGAACCCTCCGATGCGATCGGTTTCTAACACTAGTATTTAGACTAGGCTAGCTACGACAGTGGGAACTTTGGAAACAACCTCAATCTAATGTGGGTCATAGGTCTCAAGGGTCATGTGGGATCAGTGGGGACATAATTAGGCACTGTGAAATTCTGAATTGTGCATGTTTATTAGTGTTTGTCAAATGAGAACGCTTTCAATTAGATCACTTGATTTTAAATAAAGGAAGCACTTTCTTGTTCAATAAGATGAACTTACTTAAATTAAAAAAGGCCGCTTTCTCCTGTAATGAAATGTTCATTTTGATTGCTCATTGACTTACTATTACAATCTTATTTATTTTACAGTACTGAAGAAGCAGGTATAATATCTAGAGACCTCAAAGCCTATGAGAAAACCAGCTGATCTCTCAAAGAGAAGGTGAACAGGACCTTCCTATCCAAGTAATGATCCATTCAAACAAAAGGAAAAACAATGCCATGGCTAGGCCTAAATTACAAGAGACACTGGCACATTTGATAATGTGCACATAAACCCCTCGATTTGTCAAAATTGATATTTTTTTGCAATGGTTATAAACTTTTACATTAGCCCCACATGAAATTGTTAAGTTAAGCCATCAAGCAACGCTTATGGATAAACAGACTGATTTTATAATTAATGTCGCCGGCGACATTAATTCAGAAGAAGACGCGAATGGCGTGTAACACAAGAACACACCCACAAGAGTTATGTCTCACAGCGGCACTAGTTTTGTGACGGTCTTTTGACCTTTGTGTTTTGTTTTTAATATCAATGATTAACGAGTGTATGGAATTCATTTACTACACACCTTTGTTGATTGTAAATTATGGCAACTTAAAAGTAGCCTACAAATTACCTGTATGTCTTTGCCACTTATTAATTCCCCTCTGCTTTTGTGGTATTTCGTTTTTATGTGTAAAATATATATCTATTCTTTCTTCCAATCGCCTATACATCATTTGCGAGCAATTAACAAGAAATTTCATATTTTCTGAAATTGCCGTGCGGCTTTTATCTTACGCAATTAGGCGTACATTTTTATTCCCCCTGGCTTGAAAAACAAGAGGGGGATATGCGAGGGTGCGAATGTCCGTATGTGTATGTATGTGTGTGTGTGTTTGCCCGTTTTGGTTAGGTTTTCCGTTTTTTGCATCTCCTTTGGAAAAGTTTAAGTCCGATTTAAACCTGACTGGGTTAAGGTGCGATGGGGGTTTTCTTCTTCATAAGTGGGAGATGGCAAAGGTCATGGACAAAGGTCAAAGCTCATCTGAGTCATGTTCCACGCTGCCATCTTGCCAGGGGGATGACACAAGTTTCCTTGCTATTTGTGAGGTTTGCATTCATTATGAAATTGCAAACCAAGCTTGACTTGGCCGCTTTTGATTAATATTATAATGAAAGCTTTTTCAATGTTGCATCTTACTCTACTACGCCATTATTAGCAAAATTTTCTACAAGTTGTCAGGAAAAAATCCCCCCTCATCTCATTTAAGTTCTTCCATTTCCTCTTGAGTATTTGTCATTTAACTTGTAGAATTTCAATTTTCAGGTCTACCATATGCAGTTTAATTTGCCCTTTTAAAAGTTACTGTGTATACTATTGCGTAAGCATACCCCTTCTATGAAACAGACCATCCATATTTCTGTTACTATAGATGCAAGACTGTTTGAACACAGTAAGTCTGTTCCGAATAATGAATTTGTGTCTTTACTTACTACTTGGGTTGAGTATAGTTATTGATTTGGGAAATTATAATTTCTAACGATCCAATGGTATTATATAGATTTGAGTTGAGTTGTAGGCTTTGGTTTAATTCATATGTTTACTTTTCCATATTATTTTCATTTTTGTGATTTTATTTCTTTGGTTTATTGTTTGCGCGATAAACCCCCTTGGACAAAAGCTTTGTACAATAATTAGATTCCAAGGGCCTTATTTGTGTGTTTATGGGCAAAGTTAGCCCGTGGGCTAGTAAGATTCTTAAAAGTGCATTTTGTTCCCTAGCTTTCTTTTTTGAATGAAAGGATTAATATTCCAACATGAAATTTGATTACTTTTCATATTTGCAGACTCTTGATAAGATTATGGCAGCTTTAAGAAGATCTAGCCTTGGTTGCTGATTTGGGTCTTCAGGTATGTTTAATATCAAGCAGCACAATGGAGTTTCTGACAACCCTTCTGCTCCAGAAATGGTCTTCCATGACCTAACTTAATTGGCCATAATTTGTTTTTTCTGTTTTGTTTGGGGGAGTGGGCATATTTGAATTTTTCTCTTTATCCCCTGGCTTGAAGAGTAGTAGGGGATTTTGCTCAGAGCATGCATGTCTATATCTATGTGTTGTAGTTATGTCCCATGTTTGGTTAGGTTTTGTTTAGGTTCGATTTAAACCGTTATCATGCTTTGAGGAGTCAAAAGTGTGTGAAAATATCAAATTCAAACTGATAATGATAAATGGAAGTTGAATTGGTCAGGGGTGGTAGGGTAGGAAGATTGATCGATTCGGGCATAGGGGGTTTCCAAACGGTAGTTTGGGAAATGATACGTGCATTTACTATAGCAGTCTCGGGTTCCAGTGATATTAAAAAAATCATCTCTTAACCTTTGTTCAAAAGATCTTAGTAATATCATGATCCTAAAATTAAGAAAAAATATTGGCTTCAAACTCGTCGGGGCTTAATGGATTAACCCCGCTGCAAAATAGTGTAATTTTCAAATACCGGTCATTTTGATTAAATATTCTTGGGACCAGGCTTAGGCTTTATACAAGTCTGTGTGTAAACCGTTCGATATGCGTAAGAGAACCCTCCTACCGTTAAGTTTTGATGAAACAGATAGCACCCGGAAGTTGATGCCGTTTTGAAATTTGTGTTTTGATGTTAGGTTGGCATGTCCTACCCCCCCTGTGAAATGGTCTGTTGTAGTTTTTAAGAATATTGCGATTAAGTCCCAGGATTATTTAAAATGGAACGATTTGATACCGTTTGTTAAAAAATGAGTAGAAATCGTACCTGCAGATACAGAGAATCATTAATGAATACTAGTTATGAGAATGAAACAAGATGGTGATTGAAATTGGGAAAAATTTTTTTTGGGGGGATAAAGATGTTGCGACATGTGATGAAAAAATGATTGTAATGATTAATTACACAATACTTGTGCCATCAACGGTTTTTGGCCAAGTCCCATTTGACCACAAGCTTCATATTGCCGTCCAGTCACCATTGGATAACATGCCAAATTGTGGGATGTTATGTTGAAAACAGCTCGCGTTCTCAACAAAGTAGTCTGTTGTGTTCGATAGGAAAAAGGTTACAATTGTAATAACCAATGTCGTGTGTTTTGCATGCAAAAAATAGCATAATTATATTGACAAATCCAATGCCACGTGACTTGTTCCTGTAAATATTTGTAGTTTATTTGTATTACGAGGGCCCTGGAGGATGTCGACTTTTTGGTGTCGCTTTGCCTTAAGCATGAAAGACACATGGGGATTACTTTGTTCACTGTTGTCTGTTGATGATGATGTGTAGTCTGATGATGTATGTTGTGAAAAAAGGGTTTGGTTTAAAGGTGCAAACAAGAGTTTTTGAAGCACCCAAAATATTTGTCATAATAGTAATTTCATATAGAGGTAGACACTCAATAGATTTCTTGACCTTGTATTGGACTACAGAAATGTTTTAAAGAGAGAAAAAGGTGATTTTGATTTGCTTAAATTTCAATATAAAAAATTTTTTGTTCTGAATTTTGTATGTGCTCTTATACGAAATTAGAAATTTCACAATTTTTGTCCCAAGGAAAGAAAGAAATAAATCTAAGCTTAATCCTTTCAGATGGGGACGTTTTTAATGGGAAAGCTGGCATTCAGGAAAATGAATGTTGAAATTCTTGTGACCTTTAAATTTGCCTGTAATATCCATGTCATAAAGTAGGTGGTACCCAAAGAGGTTCTATATAGAATAGAGAGGCAAAACGTTCCGTAATCTTTAGGCAATACACCGCTGCATGTTTTGCCGACACAAAGAAAACCTAGAGTACCAACCAATAGAAAGCAATGGCTGCTCCGCTGCTTCCACATACTGGTGGTGCCGCTTTGGCATATACACTAATCGGGGTAGTGATACAAATTAATGTATGTGTTACAGGTGGGCAGGGGTTGTTGTAATAATAGTGTACCTGGATCATGTGCTCAGATACTCTTGTTTTAATAATCAATGCGCGCTTAGTGAAAATATTGATTCATTAGGGGTTTATTTACACAAGACGACCATGTGTCATTTCATTCGTTGGTGGCCATGGGTAGGACAAAATTGAACCACTCAATAGCACCCAAAATCCCACAACTGATATTTTGGCGGATTGTTTGTATCGAATTGACATTATGGTGTATACAAGCACCCAAACTACTAATTATTCCGTCTTGCAATATTCAAAATGTCAGAGCCAGCACGGACGACTGGTTTGAATGGGTTTCACCCCCTTGGTTATACACTTTAAATATAGTGTGGCTTGCTTTAACATAAGCAGTTGCTGGTCATTCATGCCTGCTGAGTCTTCATATGGCCCAGCCAGGCATGAATGGTGTTATCCCTGGTATGTCAGTGCAAGAGCTATGCATTGTGCTGACAACTGCATGCCTTTTGTTTGGTATGCACAATAGTTGGTATGTTGAGCAGCTTATCCTCACATGTGTAAAACTGTGGACTGGGTGACCGGGTGCACAAACTTATGGTTATCAGAGGAGTAAGATCTCCTTCATTTTGCTTAGGCAAATGGGTATATTGGGTGTTGACTGTTACACATAGGGCAAGAGAAGCTATACCATGGACTGGGATCCAAAGGTTGGCCTAAAGCATAGTTACGAAAGGAAATACAGCCCTTCATTGCAAAAAACAGCAATCAAGAACTACCATGTTTTGTTATGTACTGAAGCCGGAGCCGACGCCTGTCACCGCAATCCATGTGTTGAATACCATCCAAGGTCTCTAAAGAAGAATCTGGTGTATAAGTTTATTTAAAAAAATATAATTTTCCTTGGAATGAAAGTGCAAAATGTATATAAATTGAGAAATAGTTGCCAACTTCTATATTTACAAATAAATTAAAAGATTGTAGTTCAATTTTGGAGTACAACATGAACTTACACGTTCAGAATCCTAAATATAGTTTGATTGTAGTTGGCATTTCTAATTGGAAAAATATACTTAAATTCTTGGTGTTATTTGAATTCATTTGGAAGATGAATGAAATTAAAGATTCTTCAAGAAAGTTCTAGAAATATGAAATTGCCTTGAATTGGCAACAAGTGTGTGATTTTTGAAATTAAAATGGTAAAGTAATATAGTTTCACATGGGTGAGACATAAATTAAAGAACATATATATTCTTTCATGGTTGGGTTCAGTACCACAACCCCAGGGGTTGAGCCCCCCAAGGTCTAGATATAGGGTTGCAGGCAGTATATATGTCAGTTCCGAAATAGTAATCGAGGTCTCTACATACACACATTATATGGCAGACGTTAACATTGGTTCTGGAACTCTAGTTACGACCAAAAGCTATTCAGATGAGGTACGAGCACTCAAATAGTGATTGTGACTTCCAAGGGTACAGGTATTGTAAAAAAGTACCATAGTGGCTTAACATGATTTTCAGAAATGCCGTCAAGTATTGCACTCATTTATTTTACCCAATCCCGGATGATTTATGCGACTAAAAATTATCTGAATTTCAAGTTCAAGTTTCTCGTCCAAATCTTGGATTTATTTGGTGGCGTAAAACGGCATTCGGTAGGTTGGCACAGAGGTTCAGTAAAGCAGGAATCCCAAATAAATTGGGGAGGAAAGGCTGTCGAACAAGAGAGTATAGGCATACTGTATGAATCAGTTGCGCATGATTAGCGGGTCGTACGTGGTGCGCGTTATTCATGCTACGTCAATACATCATACTGCATGAATTGGGACTTGCATCAAATAATAACCTTGGTGCTTGGCTACTATCACTACAAAGTAGTTTATGGCCTTGTACACAATTCACTCGCCTGAGTACATGATGTGATACAAAATTCAGTCACACCTTACGTGTATTATCTTTCACCTGGTCATGTCACTTGGTCATCCGTTTTGGACTTAGTCTGTGGAAGTGAAAATTGATTGTCCTCTGAAAAGCGCATCAAATTGCTCTTAAGTTTATTTCTCCGGAAGGTGAGGAAAACAACTTAAAACATTTAAGGGTTGTCTACCGAGGTCTACAGCCCAAAAAGTCGTAAGTAACTTTGCTAAACATGGACTATTTAGAGAATCATTAACTCCGCAAAATTGTTTCTACAGCGGTCCCGAGTTCATTTTTGATGACTTGCCGGCAGTAAAATATGTCAGGTGATAAAAGATAAAGCCAATCAAGTCATGCTTAGCAGGACGGATTGAAATAGTGCCACCGGCGAGAAGATAACCTCTAACTGGCTTGCCTGAACCAATAAAACAACGAATGGATGAGCGTAGACACAACAAGGCGCTTATTCCCGGCTAATCACTTGGAAGGCGTTTCAGCTACGTTGAATTAATGATTATCGGGATCCCGATACTAATTATTCTAATTATAAAATCCTTCGTTTGTGACAGAATTTTTAGCTTAACCATCACAGGGTATAGTTTACAAGCAGTTGCCATGCGCCTCGTGTAAAAATCTCAATTTTTTTAAAATTGGGGGCGAGCTCTTCAAAAAATGTGCTAATATGCTTTAAACATAAACAGCGGTGGTCAGTATTTCCCCTCATTTGCGGCATGTTACATCACCAATTTGACATAGTTACTATTAACAGAATTGCTAATGCAAAGTTTACTGTCTCTCATTTAGAAAACTAAGTTCACCGCTAAAAAGGGGAATTTTTGTAGAGCACATACTTTGGCCCATTGTTCCCATTCTGTATTACCGGCTTCGTAAAGGGTACTTGATCAGCCACTGACCTTATGGTCATACTATGGTGTTATCTTACAAACCGGCATGAATACCATCTCCTCATGAACTGAATGAACTACCTGTCCACCCAGGCCAGTGCCGCCTGATATCCTTTACTGAGTGCATTTGTTTTTTTTGTATAATGAATACACAATTTAATTGTATGTACTTATTCTGATTTTATAATTGTTGTCGCTTGGTACTGGACAAGAGGGGTTTTAGTGCAACAATCTGTGAGCTTTCTAGAACATCCCTCTACCCCTACCCTCCGACACATAATTAAACAGATGAACTATAAATACAAGAGGAATAAAATACCTGACAAATAAGATCTTGATGTACATGTGGTTTATTTGTTCTACCAGTGTGCTTTATTTTTCACTAGCGACTTGTTATGTCCCGCTTGAATTTTTCAGTTTAGTGTGTGACAATCCACATACTTATACTGGATTAAATCAAAACTTGAAGTCCTAGGTGTCAACAGGTTCCTCATTTGTTGATGAGGTCAAAGGTCATGAGGTCAATTGTAAGATGGGCTAGAAATATAACATTGACACATCATTGTAAAGTTGAAATTCAATTACATGGAAACCCTCATTTGTTTATGAGGTCAATGGTCACATATCAAGGTCAATGGTCACATATCAAGGTCAATGGTCACATATCAAGGTCAATGGTCACATATCAAGGTCAATGGTCACATATCAAAGGTCATGTTGAGCCTATTCACCAAACTGCTGTGGCAGGTGACACTAGCTGTCAGAGGACTGATGTATTTTTTCTGTGATGCATTGGGGAAACCATTGCCTCACCAAGGCAATCATTGGTGGCACATCGTATTGTGAAATGCAAGAATTAGTGATGTCACTTTGACTAATTGGTGTTGTGGGTAGGATGTTTGGGCCAAGAAAAAAGTTTGTCTCAGAAGACCGTGCGCATTTTGTTTAAATTGGTCTTTTAGCGCATTTTTTTTTAGGTTTTTGCTCACTTGAAAAATTTTTTTGTTTAATTTTCAAAAATTGTGGCGAAGCGGCCGAAAAAATGAGAAAAGTGGGTCTCAGACAAACCCTTTTTTGGCCTTATATGACACTGTGATTGCAGAGCAGATGCCCATATTGATATTAATGCAAATTTATTTTTTCAGGCACAGAGACTACACAGTAGTTTCCATGAACCTTTCTTAAAATCTAAGCAACCTACTAAGCAAGCTACTAATCAAGATAAGGATCAGTAAGTGGCCTCTAGGAACTCTTGCAGAGGAGAAGAAACGATGTTAGCCATGCAGTGTGTGGAGGTGAACAGTCGGTAAGATAAAACCGATTTGGCAGATCATTTTGTCTGTTCCTCAGTGTCGCACAACTCGGAGTTATTTCAGTTTGTGACAACCACAGATGATACAGAAATGGGAGCCTGGATGGTAGAGGTACATAATTGGATTCTTGACCTATAGTTGGATCAGGTTATCTTTGACAAATTTTGGTGTATGTATGTAGGTAAAGCCAAAAGTGTATGGCAGTGAGAGTTTGATATCCCACAATTTTGGCAAAGATACATATCAGGTGTACCAAAAATGCTATTGTGCAAAATTTCACACCTTGCCTTAAGGACGTTTATATCTGAGACGAATATACCTACAGAGATCGGAAGCAAAGCTGTAGTCCATTGTTAACAGCTCGAGCGTATCGAACCAGGTCTGTTTCGGCTTGCAATGGCTTGGCCGCACGGTGGCGCTGTGAGCACCTTAAGTTTTCTATGAGCGAGGTATCCTGCAAATAAGGCAATTTTACCCCATTCTGTGCTTCAATTCATGACCTAACATGAATATAATTGTTCTTAGAACCAGCTCACATTAACACTTTGTGTTTGGCCATGTCATCAAGAACTTCTTTTCCATAAGACATAAGTCAAAATTAAAATAAAATGTCCAATTAGATCCTATTCTGTTAAAAAAATATGAGTTTGAGAAATAAACTGGTCCACATTTGTTTCAATTATTGTGATATTGAAAGAGAAAATACGCATTTTAATTAACTCAGTATATTTTGAAGATATCCAAGAATGTCAGTAATACATCGCAATTTTAGCAAATTGTACCTATAGTTAACAAAGGAGTGTACAAAATTGGGGTCATTTTAAATTATTCCATGGCTTGAATGCAAAAGTCATTGAGTACTAAACTGTGTTCAAGCCTTTTTGACAAATAACACTCACGTGTGAGCATCATTGATTTAAAAATAGCCCAATCCGTTGATTACTTGCTTTGAATCTCTGTTAGGTATATTCATCTCGGGTTTATATAGTGTCCTCTATGTTCGCCTTACTGTATAAACCAGTATTGATGAATTATTTAATGCCACCCAAGGGTTAGCTTTGTTTGGCCACTCTATGCTAAATAAGTATAGTTAAATTTTAGACAACTTTTTGAGAGGTTATTTGAGGTTTTTGGTATGAAGTCAAATTTAATTTTTCCTGTAGGTGCCTGTGCTTAAAACAATGTTGTCGATCGGAAAACTTGTGTGGAATTTGTTCAGAACAATTGGTTTTAAGAATTTTGACAAAAATCTGGGCCAAGATTTTCGGGTCAAGCACAAGGTCCTTGGTCATTCAATATGTCTGGGCTAACTAACGTCATCCTCGCGCATGCACTCCCCGGTGGTGATCTTGCAAAGCCAATGAAGTTATTAGCTGATCAATTAGGTTGGGTGGTTTTTATGAATGGGTGGCATTAACTTGCGTTTTTCATTAGAAGTGGTAGGTGAGCCCTCTCCTTCTATTCACACCTTCCCTGATCAGTGTAATCACTATGTAAACTAAGCTCATTGTGGTATGTATGCTTATGTATAACATATGCCAAGAAGACGAAAGATATTACATCGAGGACCATTTGGAACACTTGCCATATTTGTTACATTGTTCATCCTGATTATGCTGTGTACCTGATAGGCAGCTGAATTTCAATAATTTTAGGGGGGTGATGAGACATCAGCGTTGAAAAAATAACAGTATAGTACTAGTAGTAATACGTAATGCAGTACTATTGACCGGTGATATTGACCACTCGTTATTCATATATCATGCACGACAATCCTTACAACACCTTTTAGACTTTAGACAAGCGGCAAACTTCAACATCACAAAGCGGACCTTTAACATGATAACGCGGACCTTTGTTATTTTTGGGGGTGCGTTGCACCCCCCTGGCTACGGCCCTCGAACATGCTGAAGCCCCAAGGCATAAACATATCCAAATCATATTGTCAGTAAGCAGTTAAAAATAAAAATTAGAAGATTGCTTGGCCTCCAATGATTGGCCAGCTGGTAATTAGTTTTTAAAAAAACCCAAGCTGATTTTCTATGGCAACACTTAATTTTGCAAAATTCTCCAAAAGCTCGAAATTTACCAAAATTGTCTATTTTCTTGTTATAATAAAGTTTTGACATTTGCAGTCATTCGGATGGGGAAAAGTTAATTAGTATTTTTATACGCTTCGTGGGTGGTGAAATATAAAGAGAAGGGGATGGTTGATAATCCCAATTGAGCGACATAAAACTGTCAGCAGGTAAACTGTAATCAGAGTAAAGGATTCAACAAATTATGGTAACTGTTCCAATGTTTGTGTTGGTAATTGCCTATTATGGTGTATGGAAGAAGAGGTATGCCTCTGTGTGCATATGACCTTTGTCACTGAAGTTACCATGGCAATTTCAAGACATTTCGGGCCAATTGGACGACTGATGAACTGAAACAATTTTGCAGCATAAGAACCTATGCATATTGATATGTAATAAAATAATCAAGTATAAAATATCATGCCCACTTGTCCAGTGATTAACAACCACTCATGATTCTGAAGGTTGATACCTTCCATTATGTACTATGTTGTCCACGTACCCTCATGTCAATTTCGTGACCAGGAGACATCCAGTCAACAATATAATTGCCAGAATTAATTTGCACCCAAACATCTGATTAAAAATGAGTCGGTAGCCCATGTAAGAACTATTTTAATTCTATCATCTCCCTGTAAATTTTGACCCATTTGCAACTTAAATTGCTCATTTTTTACCTAGTTTTGGCTGTTTTAACCTATAGTAGTTCAAGCCTTTAGGTTGCAGAAGTAGTATACCAAAATATTGAATGCGAGAGTGTGAAGTACATTATATCCGCATGAATATATCATTTGCATTGATGGTTTAAAGTGCGCCACATTACCAAAATAGTTTAACTATTTACAGACAGGCGCACGAGATCACGGGAAATAGATGCCTATTTTTCCCTAGGGAAATAGCCCTATTTCCCTCAAGCCTCGATACCCGTGTTATCAGTTCCTCTATTGGTTCTTTCGCTGGGTCAATACGACAGCGACGACTGTTGCACGTATGCATGAGACTCGGAGTGCACGTTATTTCTCACGTATGTGTACGTTCGTAGGTTATTGCTCTGAAAGGAACTTTGACTTCAGTTTCTGTTGAGGCTATTTCGTCGACACCCTTAGCAACAACATCGATGCGCCCAGTTGCAATACACCTGTGGGAAACCTTCTGCACGGATGGTGAGAATAAAAAAAACTTACGTATTTTTCTGTCGTGTTTCGATGATGTTGTGTAAATACACCGGTGATTCCGCGGTGATTTTATCTATGCCATGGAATGGACAACGCCACGCCTGATAGATCTGCAGCTGCACACTGCTGACTGTGCACGGTCCCGGAAACCGTTTAGCGGAGCTATACATGCATATGCATTAACATTCCGGGAGTAAGTTCGGTACAGACTTCAGCGTTATTATATACCGAAAAAGGTGTTGATATCGTAACTGGGGCGACGTTCCTCGGCCTAAAGGCAGTCAATGCTCAAGCTCTTGCCTAGCCTAGCCTAGCCATAGGCTAGCCTAGCCTCCAGAGTACAGTACGGGCAAGCGCCTATTTTTTGTACGTAGGCTCAGGCTCAGTTTCACTTTTAACAATCAATGAACAAAAATATATTCATGTGATATAAAACAAATATTTAATGATTATTCGGGACCTTTGTGGAATCTATTGTCCCCTCGGTGAACTGGAAGGGCGGGGTAATATTTTCCCTCGACTTCGGTCTCGGGGAAAATAGACCCCACGCCCTCCAGTTCACCTCGGGGGGCCAATAGATTCCACAAGATCCCTCATGATCATTAAATAGTTGTATAATATATCAGAGGTCAAATTTTGTCTTGAAATTTCACAAGCAAGACCGAGTGAAATGGAACAGTCAAAAATTGACCGAATGATAATTTTTACTATTGCAGAAGTTTAGGCAGTCAATATTGGTTTGATATCATGATAATCACTGGTTTTATTTTCAAGCCATGTGATAGAAAAAAAACTATCCATGGTTCAAATCACTACAATCATGATAATAATACAAACTATATACAATCCTTATGATCAGACAATGTTGGTTTATACTTATCAAAAGATTGAAGCTCTTGTACAAGTTCCCCGGTGTAATCATTGGTTCCCCATCTGGCCCTAGCTACCTTTCCAGAAAATGTTACGTATTTTTGTGTAGACCATGATTATACTGAGGTTGCATAATAAGCGTTGTTTTGCCATCTTTCGGAGTATCAAAAATTTGCTCGGCCCATGGATAGGTAGATTAATAATGCTCTCATTTGTATTACATCAAACAATATCTATTCAGTGTATCTTTGTTTACATCTGCTATCAAGTTGGCAGTCTTCATACAATGATTTGGGCTTTGGCAGAGAAATTCAAGGTTTTTGCCTATGGTACCCTCTACCCCTTACCTGTCTTTTGGTTTCTAATTAAGTACGTGCTTTATACAGTTTTTGCCATTTTTGTAGGTTTTTTATAACAAAGGATGTTCACAATGTAAATCATGCGTTACGTTTTTGGTCTTGGCCCTGAGTTTGTTTGCCCCTGAGCTTATGTAGAGCAAGACCTAAGGAAAACCAACTTGTTTCTGTATGTGTACAGTCCGGTCATTTGGTTGTTAAAACTTTGGTGAAGTTGTGTGGGACTGGATTTTTAGGGAGTCAACCATAAACTTGAGACATGTGTAGTTTCTTGGGTTGTGAGGGGCCTTGTGTTTTGTTGGTTACTTAGTTTTCTTGGATTTTTCTTTTTTGTTTGACGATACTAATGTGTGCAATTGGATTGCACCTTATTCCATGCATTGACA
The DNA here is from genome assembly GCA_023653785.1 of Ophioderma brevispina. Lineage (NCBI taxonomy): Eukaryota > Metazoa > Echinodermata > Ophiuroidea > Amphilepidida > Ophiodermatidae > Ophioderma > Ophioderma brevispina. Next base: position 19,531 of record JAMKCH010011724.1, read on the forward strand.
GACAAAAAAACATGTATTGCTGAGGAGTTGACAGTTGACATCTCAATGAATTTGGTGTGAAATATAGTGAAATGTAATGCTTGATACAGGACCGCCACAACATGTGGCAGAAACCTTAACTGGCTCTACAAGTTATGTAATACCCCTATGAAAATCATGTTCCCAGTTTAAAATTTGTTAGGTACTTGTATTCCTTAAATGGACTAAGAAAAATGATGAACATTATTATGACTTACCTTGCATGGAACAAGGATGTATAAAACATTGTAAATTGAAAATTATTGCACATTCTGTCCAAAAACAAAAAGGTAAAATGTCAGCGCTAAAAAGTGGAATAACAGGGGGAAAATCACCACTAGGGCAATCCCACCCCCAACGTAAATAAGAGAAGTCCACCCAAAATAAAACCTGAAAATGCCATGATCTGCCATAGGAGTTCCAAGAGAGCATGTTATAACAGGACAAAAAAAAAAAAAAAATTGAAAAAAGATTTCAAAAAATTTTACCCCACCAGGACTTGAAGGTAGAATAATATCGGATCCTGCTGACCTAGTGTATCAGCAACTGATTCCTAAGGTGCACAATGTGATTAAAATAAAAGGCCATGTGTGCTTCGTTTTAACAGCGGTGAATCAGGGATGTAGCTGCAGTGGGCAGTGATGGGCTGCATGAGCCCATCACCGGCTTCAGAAAGAGCCCACAACCTCAAAAGAGCCAAAATAAATGGACCATTTTAATGAATTTTATGCAAAATTTTTTAACAAATTTTAGGCATAACATTACAAAATAAGTCATTTTTAATTTTCGTCATAATAAACACCCACCCCTTCTAAAAATGTGCTAGCTACACCCTTCAGCTGATATAAGTAAATCGGAAGAGAATCTAGCAGTGGGGGTCGTCCTGCACCCATTCCTTTGGCTGAAGTCAACATAGTTATGAATATTAAAACCCTCCAATACATCTATAATTAAAAAAAAGCAAGAGATCACATTGTCTCTCCGGAGAGTGTAGGGGAAAATAAGTCTGATTGGTACGCCTTTCAATGCTGATCATGATAGTGTAGTATGAATTTGGTTGTTTGTCTTTGGACCCCCCTCAACTCTGAGGTGTGTTTTGATGTTCACCACAAGACAGCTACTAGTTCAAGATCACTCCTGGTCATCCTGACATGACTCATTAAGAAATGAAATTTGTTTTGCTTATGCATAGCATTTGATCTGACAACTGCTGATATTCATCGTTGGTTTCACAACAGAGGGAGGTTATTTTTGTCATTCAACTTTTCCATGGCGAGCTGACTAAAGTAGTTGATTTGTCCATGCAAACGTATGGATTCTGAGATGTGATTCATAAATACATGCATATATGGCGTGATATCCTTTGCATGAGAAGTTTGAGCATAATTGGATATCCAAATTCTTTGCCTTTGATTCAAGAGAATCTGCATATATATTCTGGTTTTCATCAAAGTAAAAATATTACAGAACTCTTTCCAAAGCCATTAATGCATTCTAATATAGGGTGTCATGGTATAATTGAGAGGGTACTTTTTGCACATTGATATTGATATTTTAGAAGTTTTCCAACATATGTCCAAGAATTGGATAAATTGTAAAATGAGCTGGTCTGAAATTCTAAGGAAAAGATGTAATGGATGCGGAACAACATTGCAAACAGATGCAAAGGGCAGGATTGGAGGTCTAAAACAGCTCTTGTTTTTGGTAGTGTACTCAATTTTGTGATTTCATCAATGGGTACCTTGTTTCTCATCATGCATGAACCATTTCTTTTGTATGTAATGCTCACTCTGGGACATTTGCACCATGTACACAATTGTGCTTATTGCTAAAAGAGCATAATCCCATCATCTCATTCAAAATCGTAATGCCCACACCTAAATAAAAGCTCAGAGGAACAGACTGATCACCTTCAACAACACTTTCAGGAAAACCTGCAACAATTGCTTTGAAAATCTTAGATAAATATGGATATTTTTCTGGTTTTCACACCATGCCCAGTATAAATTCCTTGCATAAGTGTTTGCCATATAGCCCTCTAAAAGTGTTGTTGATACAATGAATTCTATTTCCGATCTTTGCACCATCTCCACAAATTTCGATACCAATTTTGACTTGGAATAGGTTCATCAACATTCTTTTTGGACATCTGATTGACAACAAATTTCAGCTTATTTAATGGTTCCCAGGCACCTATCATATGTATGAATGGGAAATAAAGCATCAATTTCTTTAGCCCTAGCTTAAACTTGTTTTCAAACCTGGTGCAGTAATTGACTCTTGGCAGCTAACAATTCTTAACTCACTGTATGATATGCTGCACAAACTTGCATGCTGGAATACCAACAAATGAGTCTTTCCAGCAAGAAGCGCGTGCATAAATCCGATTTACTCAAGAGACATTTATAACTAAAGATTGTCTATAGTGGGGTTGTTGCATTCACCACCTTTGTGCCTGTAGTGACCAAAAGGCTGTTCCAAAGGATCCTGGTTGAATTTCTGTTCATACAAATGGGGCACCTTGCTGTAGCAGAAACTTTATGCAGGCAATAATTGACCACACAGTTATCTTGAGACCAGTTAGTTTGCTGACATCGCATAAATTTCATATGATTTTGTTTAGAAAAATGTCCAGGTCTGTGTGGAACAGATTTTTCCCAGTCATAGAAGTAACCATGGAATGTCTTAAAGTAAACGTGAAGGACGATCGTTGTTTACATTTGTATATGGAGCAAGGTTGGGGTTATCTTTGCTTTTTCTTCATACAAATGGCAAGTGTTGAGACAATCAAAGAACTTGTTCATGTGGCAGATAAATGCCACCATTTCCTTCACCTCAATTACTTGTTCCAACTGTGCGGCCACATGATTGCTCAGGACTTGCACTGCCAAGTCCACCTTCATTTGGCTAAATGAGGTCAGATCAATATGACTTCTGTTTAGCGATGCTTTGGTGAATAAGTTGTTCTATATGGTCTTCATAAAGTCTAACAATATGAGTCCACAAAATTTCTTGACATTTTTTCCACAGATGCCTTGTCATATGGTGGCTCTAACTTAGAGTTCGCAAACATTTTCTTGTTTTCAACAAATGCGGAACATCAGAAATGAAATACAATTGTTAACCGTCATCGGCACATAAGTTCGTACAAGAGTTGATTGTTTTGGTGTAAGGAGATTCCTGGTGCATCTCAATTTTTTTTTTGGTCTGTACCATCACATGTGATATAAATACATTCAAACCTATATCAACTTCAAGTAACTCAATGGCTCGCCAGAGAATTGTATATATATTATATAGAGGCTCAGAGAAACTGGCGAGCATTGAATTAAATAAGACGAAATGGAACTCTTCCTGGCTATGTGGGACCCCTTGAAAATGCAATGCATCTAGCTTCCTGGGAGAGTCTTCAATAGGGTCATACACCCTTTCAGTCTGGTGAGCATGCAAGATGAACATCCATAGCATTGATAACCATTTCAACAGTGTAGTGTCCTTCAGGATGTCAGCTCTATGTAATTGATATATAGGATGTCAGCCAAGTGCAAAAGTTACTCAACATGACAACACAAGTGAAACAAGCATAAAATAACTGCATTGTGGTGAGTTTATTGAGTCATTACTGCTTATATTTATTGATGAGTTACATCACTACAAACAGGGTTTACGTTCACGTTTACATTCTGACCATAAACCCAGGCTTCTTCTGGTTCTGAATCAATTCCATGATGCATAGCAGCCGTCTGAATGTTCTTTTTCAGCATGTCAGCTGCAAGCTTATCTTCATCTGTACATATCTCCCTGTGACTGCTTGAAATAAGGAGCTGTTAGACGGTTTTCTCTTAACCAATGTCATTCCAAACTATCTGACTGATATATAGTCAGTTCGTACACTGTTCAGGGGTAACATGAAGGCTTTCAAAGAAAACCATGTCCCTTTCATAAAGTGGACCACTGAAAAGGTTTGGAAACTGGGGGAATCATATATTGTATTGCACTGACCTTCATTTCCTTAGCTGGTCTTGTTTGGTAGGATAAATCCAAACCTTCTGGTACACTAGTAAACTGATTCAACAAGTGTAATGGGCTGGGTGTTGCAGGTTGAAGGAAGAGTGGTTTGTGCGATTCCAGTTCGAGCATCTTCGCAAAAGCACCAATAAAATCCAACTCGTGCAGTGGTGCAGTGACTGGATTGTAGAGAGTTGAACATATACCTTGTGATAATGATACGCCTTTTGGGTTTGGGGGTCCAGTTGTTGGTTGCTTTTGTTTTCTTGATGTCTCTCTTTTTTTTTTTTTTGCTTTGACGATACTGATCTGTACACTGGCACTTTATTCTGTGCATTCGAGGAGGAACATCTTCAATGCATTTGGGGGAACAGTTTTGAGGCCCAACATAGTAAAACATGATGCTTGATGCAGGACTGCCACTACATGTTGGGAAAAACCTTTACCACAAAAGCTTGGAATTAGTGAGGATCAAAATTCGGCAGTCGTAACAAGTGCACACACACACATATAAAAACGGCCGTAAAAACGGCCGAAATTACCATCGCAATGGAAAGACGGCCAATATACCTCTGTATAACCACCTAATGAAACTGATATTTCTCTTAAAGGTGTTCACTTCTTGATTTATATTGCGAATCAGGTCCTTCCTAGATGGAAAAGATGTCTTAATTACTCTATGGATACCCAGAAATACCTGGGTGGTTATGGGATATATTTGTGATGCATCAGATTTGGGCACATATAGATGCAACCAAAATCTAGTCATGTGGTATAGAAAGGTCCTAGTTCGGGGATGCCTTATTGTAAGAAGTCGGCAAGTATAAAAGTGTAAGGAAAATAAAGCATCAATATCTTTAGCCCGAGCAAACTTTTTTTCAAACCTTGAGAGCTTCTTATATACACAGTGATCTTGTCAGACAGTTGTATGGTCATGAAACCTGCTGGGTGCAGTCAACATTTTATGCCATTTTTTTTCAAGGTCATTTCTGGGTCATCTGGGTCATCTGAGGTCAATTCACTGCAAATGGTTGTATGGTCATGAAACTTAGTGGGTGTGGTCAACACTCAGTGCTGAAAATTTTGAAGGTCATTTCAAGGTCATGCGGGACCATCCAAGGTCAAACAACTACAAAATGTTTGTATGGTCATGAAACTTGGTGGGTGTAGTCAACATTGATACCAGATTTCTTCAAGGTCATCTAAGGTATTGAAACTGCAATGGTAGGAGCCTCTCTGGTTTCCATCACAATCCTCCCTGTGATCTTTAAGTTATGTTACTTTTCCTCCTTTTAACTACCACGACGAGCAGGGGACTTTGTGGTTTGAGAACTGCCTTGCATTACAAACTTATCCTCCACTGCTGACACGGCCCGACCTTTATGCCACTAAACCAGATTAGTGATGAGTTAACCGCGTTCAATGACTGTTTATCCAGGTTAGCAAAGTATCTCTAATGCATATTTATTATCATGTGACTATTCTAAAAAAAAAAAAAAAAAAAAAATAGTAACCACAAGAAAATTCTTCAAATTGTAACCTAAATTCCTAAGATATTGAAGTAGAAATAACGAAACTACGATGTTGTTAAAAAAGGTCTCTATACCTACAACACGTAGCCCTGTGTTGAGGTCAAGCGTGAATTACTGACACACTGTGTAGCTAGTATACGGGAAAAGGACAATAAGTTTCTAATGGTTGAGTTTTCAACTAACAACTTGTATTCAGGTAAATTGTTCAATTTGAAGGGTGCTGTTATTTAGAGACCCTGGGCCACTACCCTGATGAACTCAGCAGTCCAAACAATATGTTGTATGGAATAAAGTGCACTTCATTCTGTTTAGACTGCTAAATTCACCAAGGTCTTCAAATGGCAATGCTCGAATTTGGATGGTACAAAGTAACAAACTTTAGACTGTGGCTGAAACAAGCCAGTTCAGTTTTAATTACCTGGTTCATATTTAGCATCTTCAACCATGAAAAACACTCCACTCTCACAAATTGGTCCATCTCTTCCATCTGTTCTGGTTTGGTAACTAAGACTACTTTATATAATTTATTGTGTAGACTTCTATTGAAAGCCTGAAAAGGTTTCAGTATACACAAATATGCACCCTGTAATAACAAAATTAAGACTTACTGATAATTAGATTATAGTAATTTGGTATTTCGCCCCAAGACTTCACAGGGCAAATGCGAAAATTGTGTTAACAACACTGAAAATGGTTTCTTGATTCACAAAATTTGATTCAAAATCTTGACAAAATGTCGTATGCACATTTTCTTTACCAAATTTATATCTATTTCTCCAATTCTTCCTGTGAGCATCTCTTGGGTATTGCCTCATGAACCTCTGCCCACGTCTCAACCCCAAGATAGGGAGCAAAGGCCTGCTGAATTCTTTGCAGCTTCTTTGTGTATTTGCTTCCACCTGAAACTCACTCCAGGATAATTCTTTGTTATTAACTTGCGTTAATAACATGCAAATGGTTTCTTGGTTAAGGTGTTCAATTTGTCTAAACCAATACAGCATAACGCCGGTGTATGAACCGGGTTTACTTCTCCTCTGTCCTTTATTTTGCCTAACTGGTTCGCCTCAAAGGCCTGCATCAGAAGGTCATAGTTTTTGTCAACTTTGCCAAATGTGACAGTTTTTACTGTTTTAGAAACTTTCTGAAATAAAAAAAACCATTACATCACACCAAATAACTAGAGTAATCTGTAAAAAAAAAAGCTCTCCTGGTCATATCAGATGGGATTGCATTTAAAGATATTAGTCCATACAATATTTGAGCTTTGACATATGACACATGACCAAATTTTATACTTGAACTAAGCAATGATGAAACATCTATGGTGCAAAGATGAACACCAATAAATGGTTTTGATATCATGTGTAATGCACCAATGGACAGGCAATGCCAATGGAAACATATACATGGATGCCTACCATTTATTTGTCCCCACAATTTGTGTTAGAGAACAAATTTACAATATCACATCTAATACAGAATTAACTGCTGCCAACAGTATTGACACCATTTTTGATTGGCCAGGATTCAGTACTTAAAATACTTACATGATGGGAACACTACAGTGTCATATTATTTGCAATCTGGCCAGACAAACATTGCTGATGAGGCTGGGCCGAAACCGAGCCATTAATGATCGAGCCATGTCCACCTATGCCTCTGTCTTGTCCATGTACAGTCTTTTGTAACAAATTTAACCCAACCAGTGTTGTTGCTATCGTCATGTTTTATTCCCCGAGTTGGGCCACTCATCGTTTACTGTTGATTACTTTGAGGGCTGGCTGGAGATGATTGAGACAGCTTTGGAATTTGGGCACTAACATTGAACTTTCCCCCAGTTACCACAGTTGAAGCACTGACGCTTATCTTGATTTTGGCGTTGGCGTTGATATGACTGTTGTGGCTGTACATGTAGCATCATTTTTCCTATAGTGAGCTTGGAAGATGTGATATAGTTGTGACAGTGAAAAGTCTGAACGTCCTTCTAAGTAGCTCCACAGGAGGTTACTGTGGGTCACTACTCTGTCACAACACTGATCACTTCCCCGAATTGCTTTCCCACTGGAACTTCAAAAATATCTTGAATATTACTCTAATACATTTTTCCCCGAGTTAAACCTCCGAAACCTGTAAATTTTTGTTCAATTTCCGGCTCGGTATGAGAGTAACGCAGTTTGCATATTCTTTGAATATCGCCCGAAATGAACTGAAGGCGAAGATTGGCAGGATAGTGGAGCGAGTAGAGATGGGCAAAATCAGTGTTTTAGGGCGAGAATGCTCGTTGGCCGGAAAAATAGCCTAAAAGTTCTTAGGTGGAAAGTATAAAAAGTGCTATCATGCCACACCAATATGCTTATGTACAGTTGATCGAGGGCACATGTGGTCCAGTGGATAAAGTGCCCGACCCGCACCCCAAAGGTTGCAAGTTTGAGCCCCGCTGAGGCCAATGTGTTTTGCCCTTGAGTAAGGCACTTTATCTCAATTACTCTTCTCTACCCAGGTGTATAAATGGGTACCGGCATTATTCATTGTTGGGAAGGTAACACTCGCTGTAGAGGTGTGGCGATCCCCCTACAGCAACATTATATGGTGGAGTCTGGCCCAATCGCTTCGAAAGAGAGATGGGCACTCTGTTCCTGTGTATACAGGTCCGTCCCCTTTACCTCTACTTACTGTTGATCTCATGTTTTAGCAGAACAACCCACGATTTACAAAATGTGGAACATCTTACCTGGTCTGTACTCGCATGTGCACTTGTTGCATCAAGAACATGGACTGAGCCTTGAAAAATGAAAAGAAAATGAGATCATCATGCATCAATGATGCAGGAGCTTATAAAGTGATGTCATTTAAAGACATCATTCTTTACCACACCTTCATATTATTTACAGTATAAATGGCACAATAATACCATGGGTAATAACAACTTGGCAATTTAGAATATAGATTTGTTAAATTGTCAATTCTTATACATTAACACTTATGTATAAGGGGGATCCATGTGGACACAGTATTTTGTTTTTCACACACAATGTTTTAGCACTAAATTATCTAATTGCTTAAATATCAGTTGTGCACATTTTAGTAAACAAAAATCAAATCAGCCATGGCATTTTTATACTAATTAGCCTTATAAGAATTTTGGTGGCACTATACAAAATTTCTTTTGTCCCATAACTTTTTGGAATTTATATTTCTCGATGTAATTGTATGTCTACATATCAACAAATATTATTGGAAAAGTCATTTGGGAAAGTGTTTTTATTTTTTTTCATTTTTGGATTGGATAAATTTCATGTGCATCTGGGGTGACAGCATCTATGATATGATGTAGGGTCAGATCCAGGAAGAAACTGCTTCTCTGCCTTTCGAATGGATGAGTAGGGGTTCAAAATATTATCAGGTTGTATCGTTGCAGAATGGGGGACTAGCTTGCTCACTCTCCTGTACCACTTTCACAGACAGTAAAAGTACAAACCCATATTGCCAAACAATTGGTACTGATTGGGCTTCACCTTTAAAATTAGATTGCACTGTGATGATTTTGCACTATGCAAGCAGGCCTGTCCCCCAAATTCCACAAAGGAAAATTCAACCTTTTTGCTGATTTATGCCTTAACAGAAACGCAACTTAGAGAAATTTTGGAACAAAAGTCCACTTTCAGGTGATGAGGTTTCAAAAAGTCCAAACAGGATAATTTAATGTGGTTTGGTCCACTTTTAACCAAAAAGGCCAACTTTTCAAAGTCCCCACCCCCAAAATCCTGCATACGGCCCTGCAGCGCATATAGAAAAAGCAAACAGTGAATAATAATAGATTGGTTTCGGCAGGTCTTCATTGTATTTTTCAGCTGTTCTTTGATTGCTCCTTACACTTAAGTGGTCCAGGTCTTCTGCATGTCAAAGTTGGTGTGGTGGGTGGTCCCTATGGACCCTAACCTAAAAGATGCATTTCCCATATGATATTTCAATAAAATCATCACATGTTCAAGACTAATCTAAAACATTCACATAGATTTTCAGGTGGTCAATAGGTCCATGGGCTGTGACTTGATTTATTACTTACTAATTTTGCTTATTATTGTACAGGTGTCCAAAAAAAGTGTGCAAGCAGATAAACTCCGATTTCTCCAAAACTGCTGAAGTGTGAACTTTATTCCATGAGGATATTAATTATACTTTTTTTGTATGAACTGTGCAAATCCCACGACAATCCGCTCATGCAAGGCAGAGATATAAACGATTATTAAAGACCTTCTGTTTTTTATCCATTCCAATGGGAATTTCACAGTGATATCGGTACACTCAGGAATAGATTTTTGGTTCAATATCTTGTGCTTGACTACGCACCGAAGGTGATATGCTACTAACTTAATACAGTGCCCGTATCTGAATAAATATCTTACATAATATATAAAAATATACTTTTAAGCTGACCATCTTTTCTAAAGGGTTACCTGTTTGAAATGGTTAATTGTGGAAGTATGCATATACATGAATAATTTAATAAAGCAATGGATGTTTCTGAAATGCAAATTGTTAGATTCAAGTCAATTGTTAAGTGGGAATTCATCAATAAATGAGAGGTGTGATCCTCTTAGCTTAGTTCCATGAAATGAATGGCGTTCCTCCATTGTGTTATTTTATCAAACACAATATGAAAAACTTTAAGAAAAATCGTACCTGTTGTGTGTGCCATTACACATTTGGGTCTGGACAAAAGATGCTAGGCAAACCGGTACTGCCGAGCAAAGGACTTTCATGTCACTAAGTTATTTAAATTTCTTTTCTTTAAACACTTGTGCCACTTAGTTTACAAGTTTAAGATATTTATCACAAATACTTCACAGGTACGATAACAAAATAGACATACGGCGAGTTTTGATTTGTGCTGATCATAATTGTTTAGATCGACTGTAGGCTCAATCATTGCTCGTTTATTATGCCTAAATCCTATTTGACCCTAAATAAATCTAAAAAAAACTAATATCTGTGCATTTTGTATTTCCTTAGTTGTTAAATATTTTAAATGGTATTGCCATGAACAGCAGTACATTCAATTGTTGGAATCGCTCACACCATAGCGCAGAACGGACAATGATGTTAACTGTGTAATCCCATTGTAATGGGTGAAAAACAGATGACCTTTAGATAATCGTTCATATCTCTGCTTTTTTCGTGGGCGGATTGTCATGAAATTTGCACAATTTATACAAACAAAGATATAATTCCATATTCACCATGAGAATGAAATTCACAGCTTCAGTAGTTATTGAGAAATCGGGTTTCTCTGCTTTCACCACTTTTTTTGGGACACCTGTCTGGGTAGAAGTTCCTATGTGACTCGCATTAAGAAAAAAAATGACAATAAAAATATTGTTACTTATGGGATTCTGACCCTCAACTTGTCCCAGATGAAAATATTATTGCATTTTTAAAACCCAACAGGAACCTTACAAGTAAATGATCTGTTGTGTTTTTGATAACCATTTTGAATTCGGCACCAAAAATACGCCAGAAGTGTCGATTTTCAAAGTTGTGGAAGGGTTTCAATCATTACCAGTTTATATGGCCCTCTCAACATTTTCTTTTGCATCACATTAACACTATTTGGTGGTGACCCCCCGCAATTTCAGAATGCTCCTGTGGGAAAATGAAAGTGGTAAATCCACTTTCAGGATTTTCATTTTCATTCATAATATCACCACAAACCCACCAAAAAAGAAAGAAATCGAGACATTCCTGCGGTGCACATCTCGAGTGTTGACATGGAATATAGCGAAGGAAGACTTTCATACTGCAGGTAAACAAATACTCCTGTGTCTTACCTCCAGTTCTCCTCAAAATCTGTCAGTGTTTCCTTATAAAGCCTTCTGACCTCCTCCTTTGTGTCATGGAGGTGGTTGACTATCACCCTTCGTTCAAAGTGAGGAGAATTCTCCATCATTAACGGTGCCCAATTAGAAAGTGATGTACAGAGTTCGCAAAAAATTAAAACATGCACTGCACACATCAACTTAGCTGTTTCCCCCTAACTAAGCACTTTCAATAGATCAATGTGACCCGATATTTGTTTTAAATGCAAAGTTTTTCAAGCATGCATGTGTTCTGATTGCAAGCCCCACATCAGTTGTAACTGGAAGTTGTTTGAAAATTCATGGTATTTAGTAATTATTAGCATGTAGTTTAATAGGCGACGAAAATAAAACCCTGTTTTACGGGCCCGACCGACCCTGATTTTTTCAGTTTTACAGATGTTTTTTTAGTTGTTCAAAAAAACTCATGCAAAATCATTCTGTTTTAAGCCCAATTTATCAATGTGGGCAAATTTTTTTTAGAAATTTTGTAAATCTTTTCCTTTTTTTTCTCTTGATGTTTCAGATTTTGGGGCTATTTTTAGGCAATTTTGAGCTCCAGAAAGAAAAATAATTAAAAGAAAAAATTCGCACCGACCGACCCTACTCGAAAGGTCCACTCGCCTGTAAAACAGGATTTTCCTTTTTTCGTCGCCAGTTTATGGGCATTAATAAACCAAAGCATTCTTTGTCACTTAAAGTATAGTAGGTTTTTTTTTTTAGTAATCAGAACACCCCCACTTATATCACATATATCATTATCATTGATATATAGAATGCTCCACAAAATAACTTCTCCTTCAAAATGATGGAAATGCATTTCCTGAATTCTAGTGAAATCTTCAGAAGATTTGGTCCTGTTAGACAGTTGCACCACAAGACTGTCTCTTAAGGATTTTCAAAAAGAGGTGTGTACTACATGCATGTCATTTCCTTGTGGCCAACAAAATTTTACATTGAATGCCCTATTCATTTTTCCATGTATATCATAACCTATTTGACTGTATGATCACTTAAAGGCTTTGTGACTCCATTTTCTCTTGCACAACATTTTTACGACAACAAACCAAGTTTGTAACTTACAGCAGTAGAAGCTCTACCACCTCATGACATTCCTTTATTTGTCAGGCATTGATTCGCTGTTTTAAGTAAACATTAATACTCGTCTTCTCCTTCCACATCATACTTACCGACGACCTTCAGGTTGTGCTGCCGCATCTTCTCCTTCACAGCTATTATTGTGATTTCTCCGATTTTTTTTATTCAATGATCTGTAAGGAATGTACTGGATGGACATGGCATGAGTCTTCTTCTTCCGCTGCTCGTCAGATAACATTACCACCAGGACATGTGTTGCTGCCTCTGTTTTTTTCTTAAATATGTCCTTGACATTCCTTATCCTTCTCACATACTTTATGTACGGTTGAGATATCTTCACATGGCTTGTCAGATATCTTTCTGTATAAGTCTTTTAACTCTTGATTTTTGTTCAGAAGTTTGCTGCATTCTAAGATTTCCCAATTCAGAACCTGCAGCTTGCTTTCATGTAGTTTCTGTCGTCTTTTGGAAAAAATCTGTCTCTAAAGGTTGACACAGCATATTGTAAAATGCACCCTATTTTATTCCATTTACATCCCAAAATATGTTGCATGTGTAAAAATGCATATTATGTGCTTTATAATCTTTATGCAAAACAAATACAAAAGAAATTGAGTCACGAGCATAAGTTCTGACACCTTATTTCTTCTGACAAATTGTGTGTTCAAGTAGTAACCAAAATAGAACAATTTCATTATGATCAAATTAAATTCATTTTGAATTTTGAACTAATTGAAATTAGAAACTGGGATAAACAAGTAAAATGGCTTCTTGTAATAAGTGTATGCACATGGACAAGTTGTTGGAGGAAACAAGAGAGGGTATACAAATCACTTCACAGTGTAACTTGTACATGCATCGTCCGTAAATAGATCTCCATCTTGCTTTCCAATCTCGCTTTGCATCGTGCATCCAAGACTCTGAAAACACAAAAGTTCACATGGGTACAGATAATATTTCCAAGATTTGTGATTTTTTTTTTTTGTAAATAATTTTTTAAAACTAACTTGAAGATTTGGGGTTAAAAATTTAACAAAAAAAATATGTAAAATATGGTCGGGACCAAAGTACATGGTTGGTTGGACGAGGACAAACAAACATTTTGGGGCCAAACAAACATATTTTGGGGTCTAACAAACAATTTCGTGTACTGACATCTGGAAAATTTGCTACTTTGATTCCAAGAGAAACAGTGGTTGGGTCAGCCATTTGCTTTCAATGGAGGGCCTATACCTTTTTGGAGGTAGACATTGGAAATGCCCACTGCACCCTTTTTGTACAGCCTTTTCGTGGAATTTTAGTTGAGAATTTGGTTGTTTCTCAAATAATTTGCAAGTGGCACTTTTTTTCGATTGTAATTTTCATAATGGAGTTGTGCAGAACCTTTTATGAGAGTGCTTCTTTTGATTTGTAATGTTTTTCTTTTGACATACTATCCTTTATGTGGACAGCCATTTTGCCACAGTAATTTCTGGATTCTCACAAGCAGCTTTTTTTTTTTTTGGGGGGGGGTTTTAGTCCACTTTTACCAAAAAAGTCCACTTTTCCAAGTCTCTCACCCCTCCCCCAAAAAAATAAATCCTGTGTACGACCCCTTACACAAGGCTGCGAAATGCAATGCCTCTCAAGCCCTACCATTGGAAATTTACTAAAACACATTGTGTAGGAAAACAGACACATGTACTTTTGTTTAAAAACACCAATTCTTGCAAAAACAAACAAAATGCCCCAAAACACAATATTCCCTCATATTTTTCAAAATCCATTTTCATACAAAGCTTCAAAATTCATTACCTGAATACCTGCAAGTTTCACAAGAATTTGAAAAGATAAGAGACTATTTCTGAAATTACTGGCCTTCCTACTCAAATGTGAATATCTACTTGATGCCATGAACCTATATGACGGCGTTCAAGCTTTGACTTACGTTTGGTGGACAGAATGATGGAAACTTAAAGGGAAAGATATCCTACTTAAAATACCATTTTCTAGGGTGAAATTTTGTGTAGAAACTGAATCTGAAATAAAAATGCATAATTATTAACTTGAAAATTTTTCCCATAGCACTGTACAGGCATATTTCTGCCCGAAGTCCTCAATTTGAGCAAAAATCGGCCGCAAAAAATAAGTCCTTCAAAACTGGGACTCTCAGGGCTAAACAAATATAAACTTGCTCTAGAGGGAGGTCTTGGCTATAGCAAGTTTATATTTGTTTAGCCCTGAGATTCCAGTTTTGAAGGACTTATTTTTTTGGCAAAGGCCTTTATTTTTTCACACCCTCCGAAATGTTAGGGGTAACATATGACTATATTTTTTTTTCAGTACATTCACCTTAGTCAAGTTTTATATCACTATTTAGCTATTGAAATACTGAACAAAAAGACACAAGAAGCATCACCATAGCTCATACCATTGAGGAGTTACGGCTTTTTTTAATTACAAATTGGACGAAAATTGCATTTTTCCCAAATCAATTGTCACCCTGACCGCAGACTTTCTAACCCTGTTACAAAAATAAAGAACTAGATTGACCCCATTTAATGATTTGAATATTACAAATGTACCCCTGTCACATGATTAGCATAAAGAATTAGTCACTATACTTTGTTCATCACCAAATTGGCAAGACTCTTCACACCGCGAATTGATACAGAATAGCGCGGGTGCAACTGTAAGCAACACTACCGCAGCGGGCGCAGTGCGTGATGTATGCGCGACGCACGCTTGTGGCTAGAAACGCGCGTGTAAAATGGAATTACTTTCACACGGATAAACAAAAGCCAAATAATTTTTGCCTATTAGGTGATAACAAAGTATACTAGGTAATTTTCTTGTTCATACACAAAGGAAATTAGCAAGTCAAAATTTTTGTCACCTGAAAATGGCCATTTTTGGCTAAATTTGGCCAAAAATGAATTTTTCTCAAAATCAGTGAAAAATATGGGGTTTTGAGTACCAAAATCTGAAAATAGGATATTTTACCCTTAGAAACATTTAAGTACTCAAGATTTGATTGTTTTCACCCTAAATATTTTTTTTTCACACCCGTGTCCGCTAAACGTAAGTCAATTAAGCTTGAATGCTGTCATATTAATAGGGTAAAAATTCACTACAGGATCTTGCCATTTAAGCCTACAAAGGTCTTGATTTGTCTGAAATAGCACCCTTTTTATTGTCATTCTCCAAAGGTTTTATAAACTAGACCTTTAAAAATTTCATAAAGTTAACACGGAATATAGATAGTAGAATAAATTATCCAAATCAGTTGTCAAAACTTTGGCTGTTGATATTTTGGTTTTGTAATAATGAATGAGATTTCAAACAGCTGTGAATTCTCAGTTCCTCTTCCTCTGACCACATCTTGCCATGTTTTTGAACTATATTTCTTTTGCATTTTATGTAGACAATTACACGATGCAAATTGGCAAGTTAATTACTTTTAATACCTTCTGCCATCCTAAAAAATTCTTCCCAGCAGT
The DNA here is from genome assembly GCA_023653785.1 of Ophioderma brevispina. Lineage (NCBI taxonomy): Eukaryota > Metazoa > Echinodermata > Ophiuroidea > Amphilepidida > Ophiodermatidae > Ophioderma > Ophioderma brevispina. The sequence continues at coordinate 35,521 of JAMKCH010011724.1, forward strand.
ACACAGTTTCCTCTTTTCAAGAATATCCGGTTGCTCACTATGATGAAATTGGAACAGTGGTCTTACATCCATTAGTTTGAGTTTTGCATTTTCTTGCAAGATAAAGAGGTACCTGTATCTGGGGATGACACAATGTCATCCCAGAGGTTCCCCACATCATTCATACCACTTTTAAATTGCAGGGATTCAGTCTTTGACCTGAAAGAATTTTTTTGATGTTTATTTTGATAGTGGCACACATTAATGCTATGAACAAAAATCAGAAGTTTTTAAAAATGGGGGGGGGGGCTATAGATTTACCCTAATGGATGGTTTGCAGGTCTTCATTGTAGTTTTCAGCATGTTCTTTGATTTCATCCTTCAAAGGTCCATGGACACGGCTGAGTAGAAGTTTTCTTAATTTCTTACATTTTCGTACCTCAACAGTATCCTGATCATATCGCAACACAGATTTTTAAAAGTGAACATTGGGAAAGTGTAAAATTTCAAGGATAAATATACCCAAGTGACAGGGCCTTCTCCTGTTTTCGCGAACGCGTATCAAGATGCTGGAGTTGGATTTGACCCTGTTAATGACGTTCAGAGTAACAAGTTGTAAACAAAGCTCACACGTGGGCTAACCGCACCGCACACTCCAGATCTCTCCTTGTCGGTTTCTTTGTCTGGGAACTTGAATAAAGCTATTCTGTTCTGATTCTCCTTGTCGGTACGGTCGCCGCTGGTGCACCCGCCGACAATACAGCACATTATTATCGTAATTTTAAGGCACCAAATAAAGAAAAATTATGCCATATGATACAACACGTACAAGGCATATACCGCGAGAAGTCAACTCAAGTTACTGTGTACGTATGCAAGAAAACTGGGCCACACGCACGTCCGTTCCACGATAACGATCATGACGCGTATCGCATATTTGTTACTCGGACGTCACTTCTGGGTCACGCTTGCCAGCGCGATAATTACTTTAATTTTGGAATTTTCTTTGAAAACTTGTTCAAAACACATGATATTATGCCCAATTTTTATCAAATATACGGTTTCTCAATGACTGCTTCATGCAGATTTTACATTGATACCAATACATACTATGAATGAAACCATTTTTTGGTGGTATTATAAGTATGTTTAAAGCATGTCCATGGACCTTTAATGTTTTTAGACAGGCATTTTGTGCAAGCTGTTTCAAACTGGTTATGGAATGTGGTGTACATGTACTACACCTTGAACTATTTCATGAAGTGGACCTGAAGCTCCCTTTCATACTGGCACATGTAGATGATGTTGATAGATCTAGACTATCATCAGTGTCATTGAATGATGAATGGTTGGAATCAATATTGACGTCTCCATAAGCAACTCTAAAGTATGTGTATTCACAAAGTCCAACAATTGATATGGTCTTCAAACATGCGTGCAGTTGGAGCTTTTGAGCATCCACTATTGGTACACATCTTGGGAAGATCTAAAATAACACAAGTAGAGCTTTATCCTTTCAAGATGCTCTAAAATGCGCTCTAACTGGTGAGAATATTCTTCATGGATGGACTGTTCCGGCCCATCCATGAGGATTTTTTTAAAACCAGGTCTAAAAGACTCCTGTTAGAATATCAGCTAATGTCAACAGGAGAAGCTGCAGCTTCCATTTCCTCATTGGTGACCATCCTTTCAGGGGTACCAGCTTCATCATTTGTTTCTGATGCTTCAGGCATATTTGATATTGCATTTCTGTCGGAGGCAATTGATATAGTTGATCAGAGTCAGTTGAATCACTGGTACCGATTACCTCATCTGCTGTACTGCTGTGCTTGTACATGTAGATGGCTCTTAATACTGACTCCCATATGAATGATCTGAAAAAGTTGACCATTTAGAGCACACTTCTGCCGCTTTTGTCCTACATTTCTTACAAACGGATGGACCTTTGCAGCTTTCTCTACTTTCACCAAGTGTAACTCTCCTTTGTTTGTCCCAGCATACAAGAGATTATTGACCTCTGTGTGAGACAGCTTTGATACATATTTAAGATGTTTTGGAGTGGTAGCTCATCACCATTCCAAGAATTGAGCAAATTTTATGAACGAAACACTACCATTTATCACATACCACATTTCCACTATTTCCTTTAACCTGAGAAAACATTCGCTCATCAGTCCTGTTAACTGGTTGTCTTGGAAAAGTATACACCCGTCAATGTCCTCCATGTTTCCCGGTGGTGGCACTGACACCCTCCTCTTCGCACATAGTGCAGCCATGACTCCTGTTCCTTTACTGTTGCTGCCGGAAGGTCCATAGTTGCTGCCAGTGGAGTTAATTTACAGATTTCAGCATGAGATGAGCTGTATGGAGTGACTTCAATACCTAAAAGCACAAAATAAATTGCATTTATCAACAACAGCACACACAGTCACTAAAACTGCTTTTACATTGGCAAATTGGGATGAGCGGGTAGAAAGTTCCCCTGTAGTTTGAAATAATTGTCAGATTCAATAGATTGTTTAGTGTCTTATTCCTAAGAGCTCAAAGTAACAGCAATCTGCAATATTTTTTTTCATGCTTAGTGACCACGAATCCATTTTAAAATATCGCATGGACTGGAGCAGTAGCTGGCCGGCAGGGCAGCTTGCCTTCCCTAAAGAAATTGAGCTGTAATGCCCTAGGATATTCTTCGCTTGCTATAGGCCTTTGAGTGATTATGAACTTTGCATATAAAATCAACTGTACTCGTCGTTCAATTCAAATCCCCGAGATGATGATGCTGCTGTAGTAGAATGGGTGTAGAAACCATCAGGTAGTTGTCAACCATCAGAGTTGGCATTGGTTTGGTTCCAGCCACTGTTGTCTTCATCAAATGGGTTAGTAATAGCAACATAGTCTAAGAGCCTGAGTTCCAATGGTCTTGTTGACTCAAGACCACAGTTGATGGTACTCCCCAGTCTTTAACTAATCCTTATGATTGGCTGTATTTTTCTTGGCCTCACTTTTCATTGTCTTCCACTTCTCTTTTATCTCTTGTCTCAACTGCTGAACTGAGTCTAGGCTGCTACGTAAATTGGATGCTTTTGACACAAAAATAAGATGACAAAATGGACACTTAATGCTAATAAAGCTGACGTGAACTTACAATAGAGCAATATTAAGAATAAAACAAGGAAATAATACACTGTAATCGCGATTGCAAAAACTGAAAAAATTCAAACGAGCCGGCAATAATGTGCATGTAGCTTGCTTACAGGCGAGCTAGGTCACAAATTAACATAAAGGTCGCACACAAAGATGTCCGCGCAAGCGCGACAACCTCGCACTGGTGAGTTTGACCTTTACTGTATATGCACAAGGAGTTGGGAATTTTGATACAGCGATATGGGGTGAAAGATTGTAGTGCAGAGGAAACGATTGTAGTGCAGAGGAGATGAGACATATGCCTGGAAAATCCTGTAAATATTGCCCGCTCATGGTCAGTGCCTATGCAGCGCAATTTCTTCAACTGGGGGCGCAATTTCACTATTTCGCCTGCGAAAAAGCCAAATGAGTCTTCCTCTTTATTTTTATGAAGCAGGACTGGTCCCACAAAAACTGCGTTCTTATGGGATTTCGTAGATACAAGAAGTCAGTGTGGATAAACAGGTGTGCAATAGAACGCACCGCAGTTGAAGGTGGTGTCTATCTCCAATGAGTGAATTAAGGCCGCATTAAACACATCTCAGATTCTCGTAGCTCTCCCTCCTCACTTTTTAGGATATGGTCAAACTTCAGTTTTCTTCAATTAATGTTTTCAATCCTGCAATTTTGATGGATGATAGACCTAATTGTTTTATTTATAAACAGTCACTTTTGTGTGTTTTAGAGACCTCTGGGGGTCTTCCTTGTAAATTTAAAATAAAAAAGGCCTCGCCATTTTATCTGATGTATCTGATGCGGCTGAAAGTTGGTGCCAATTCCAATTTCGGTGAAAACAGCCATATCTTAATGTCATTTCATAAAAAAAAACACCCTCCCTACTCGCCTTTTGGAGGCCACTGCTATCAGAAACTAATTAGTTTTTAGGGGCCTAACACACATTTTACTGTGATGAGCTATGCTCAGAACCCTACAAAGCAACAGGTACAAGCTGTTTCCCTAGCAGGACTGGGTTGGGCTCTTAGGTCATGCCAGGCATGGACTATAGTCATTTCAACATAACTGAACACCTTGTGAGGAAACTATCAAAGGCCACATGCAAAAGGCATGGGTCATAAACACACTTTCCAGAACAACTTTAACTTGTAGCTATAGTCATACCATATGTTAGCATATCTTAGGTTCTCAAGGGAGAAGTGGGTGCATATGAGCAGGGTCTGGATTCCAGAAGCATCTGTTACTTGTCAATTTGATATAATTCCACCGTCAGTCCTACCCATAGCAGTACACAAGAACATAAGTTGTACAGTTGACTTGGATTAAAAAAATGGTACACATAATGCAGTCCATATCGCTAAACTGCATTAACCCTAACCTGGGAGGAACTGAAGGAGTGAGGGAAGAGGGGAACAAGAGAAGTCGCAAATTCGGGTGGGATTCGAACCCAGGGCCCTTCGGGCCCCAGCCCCATGACCCGGGATAGCACGCTACGGTCATTTCAACCTACTCTGATAATATAATTTGTTCTCCAATCAAGTACTCAAGTCCTATCTCATGTTGTATCGTTTGTAGTTGTTATTGTTATGTTATTGTAATAAGGCACCACGCCCTCATGCTGTGCGTTTTGTGGTGGCCTTATCATACACTTATGTATAATTTATTGTTTGATCTACATGCTATTATTTTGTTTTGTGTATGATGAATAAACTTGAACTTGACTTATGAAATCACGCTCGCTGCCTTTGCAGGTTTAACATCATTTTTGGCCATGAAATAGGTGCCAAAAAAACATTCTTCCACCTTAACTGCACGACACTGTCATTCTTTACATGTTTCTTTGCATCATCACGGCACAGGAAAATAAGTGGACATTTTCATTTTGTCAAAACCAATTATTTTTACTGACCTGACAGTTTCGACCATCTTGGGCAATGGTCATCTTCAGAGTGATGGTAGTTGATCCAACTTCTTTCCTCTTGACTGATGGCCAATAGAGGGCGCACTAGAAGCTAGAAGAGGATCATAGACGTGACTAAGGTAATATGCCCCCTCGTCCCTGTTCATGGTATTGGGTGCTCTTTTTCTGATCCAAATGGCCTCCTTGATGTGGCGGGCTCCTAGATCACATTCAGTTGCAAGTACTTTGACATCATTCCAATTTATGACGTGATTATGTTGAACTGCGTGGTCCGCAATTGCAGATTCGGAATGTTCACTGACTGATTGTTTCCTAGTTTGGCGAGTGAAAATACCTTTCTTTTGCGTTACCTTGTTGGTTTCCTTTCTGTGTTCCCCCAATCTTGTTTCAAAGCGACGACCCGTTTCACCTATGTAAGTCTATGATCCTCTTCTAGCTACTAGTGCGCCCTCTATTGGTCATCAGTCAAGAGGAAAGAAGTTGGATCAACTACCATCACTCTGAAGATGACCATTGCCCAAGATGGTCGTCGAAAAAATGTCAGGTCAGTAAAAATAATGGTTTTGACAAATGAAACTAATGTCCACTTATATTATTACCAGACCAGATGAATTTGTTCAAGGAGCAGGAAATGTTTGCATATGATTCAGATGACTTTCCAATTTCTTGACTTACGAAGGTCACCATGCTGATGCATTTATTAATGCCCAATATCAAAAAGTAATCATAAAAAGATGTTGTCAGTACTCATTAACAAATAGTTTAGTTAAGTGGTGATTGGCTGTATTACAAGTGCTATATAACCCTGATAACATTAGCACAAGGGTCAATCCTTGGGATGCAACGAGAGATTTAAAAGTGGTCCATATTCTGTAATAGTGCCAATTTCATATACAGATTAGACATGAAATAGATTCTATACTTGGCTACAGAAATACTTAAATGAAAAAACAAAGGTGATTGTATATTTATATACCCCGCCTAAAAAATCCGGAAGGATGTTGAAATGGCATCAACGTGCTCAAACTGCTTTCAAGAACGCGCCAAGCCAGATGGAAAATCTCTCAAACTTCACATCATGCTTAATATCAATGCATTACGGACACAGTCAATAAAGCAAAACCATTACGCGAACAACGCTCCTGGCATTTATTATATCACCTACATACCTACAGACCTTTTTAATACAGTAATTAAGATCGTTCGGGATTTTAGGAATCAGAATTTTCATGTTTTTTTATAGGGACACCTGTTATTTTGAATCCTTGTTGAACCTTTAAAGGGGCAGCACACAAATGAAAGGGCAAGGAGGGAGGCAAAGTGAACACGCTTCCATTAACTATAATCGAAAACGAACAGTCTGAAATGTCCTATTGGGGTCCATAGCGACCATTCATCGGTCTTCCGCCATCAACGCCCAGAAAAGCTTCTCCCTGCTAGTAAGATTTGTGTCAATATTTCAGTTGCATTCCAACTCTGTAAACTATTTTCCTCTTCTGGTATCCTATGTTTTGTGCTGACTTGGCATTGGTTTGCAAGGCTTTTGAACAAAATCAAAAAATATCCGAAAAAGGATTTGATTGGTGATGCTGTTGTGTATGACATTTGTGACCATCCACCACAAATAGGCTGTAAGTCGGACCCAAGTCAATTGTGTGTTTTTAAGTTTCAGAAAGAAATTCTATGCTTTCAAAATGACACTTGTTGAACAGTGCGTAACCAGCGGGGGGGGGGGCAGAGGGGGGCGGAGAAGAGCCCCCAAACAAACCCTTGAACCCCAAATGAACTGACCTTTGTACCGGTCTGGAGAATGACCCAAATTTGCCCCCTCAAAAAAGTCTTGGCACCCTTCCAGCCCCCCCCAAGTTGTAAAGTCGGTTTACGCCACTGTGTTTGAAGTTTACATACGATTTTCAGCAGTTGAGTTATGGTTCAAACGAAATCTGCCATGTCCAAATTACAGAAAACTAAATGGGTTTAAGTCAAAGGAAAAAAAAAAACCCAAAATTAAGCGATTTTAAAATATCAAGATATGAATATCAATAGCAACCACCATGTTACCAATAAGCTAACAATCACAAATTTTCCACATGATGATATTTTTACCAACAAAAAACTGGCCTTGTTGGCTGCCGATAACGCATTCATCTGATAACGCATTTTGAAAGATATTAGTCAGCTTCAAAAAATGTGTGAACACCCCAGTCCATTCGTTGGATTTTTACAACGACAGCGCTTGTTTGCGATCATTTCAAATTCCTCCTGGTCCTTTTATGACATAACTTCAGTCCCATTGGGTTTGCAAAATGTTTTGTGCAGGGTTTAACAAGAAAACAGCAGCTTCTTCAGCTTTCCGGATCACTATTCAGTATCACCCACATCCATATCCTCAACCTAATCAAACATGACAAAATCATTTTTATATCTGTACTAAAAAGTACACAGTGCAAAGTTGTACTGGGTACTCCTTATTTGCTTGCACTAGGAGTGCCCGGAACTAACCTCTTCAATCAGGCAGCTTTGTAGGATTTTCCTTGTTATGGGCTGCACGACTGTAAACCCCACCATCCCGACACGTTTCTAATCCCTAAGTTCGACTGTTGCGTATTATGGCGCTCTTCAGGAGCAAGGGAAACTTGAGCATGGAAAGTGCTGGCGTCCTTTGAGCATGAACGTGCTGGCGTCATTTGAGATTCTCTAATGTTGGTGTTGTATTTTGCAACGAAATGAGAGCTGGTCCTGCTCATCCCAATCACAACCATACCATCATCCTCAACTCGAACAGGGCCCGCCGCTTGCCTCCTTAAAGAGGACTTTCGTTGTATGATGAAGTCCAGTTCTTTAAAGCTTCCTTCTAGCTGATGATCCAATTTTTTGAAACTTATATTTCCAATTTAAGCGGGGTGTGATTGACCAGGGCCACATGCATGCACACAGTACAAAAAAATACAGCGAAGTATGAAATGACCTTAAATTGGGCCATGGACAGTATTATTTGGGTTAATTATCTTTCTTCTGGTATACCAATTGGGAAGAGGTTCTCGATGGGGTCACCCGCCTTTAACATTCTTCTGCACACCCTAACCCTACTGAAACCTGAGGGGTGGACCACAGACTTTTCACTTGTGTTCACAGAATCGGTTATCCCCCTCAGGTTACTGATGCAAATTGTCCGGGTACTTCTTTTTTCTGTGCAGGAGTGCCCGAAACTAACCTAGTGATCAGTGCGCTTTGTGTATTCTTTCTTAGTTTTGGCCTGCACTGACCACAAACGCTCCCAAGTCACCCCTCTCGACTGGTTTCTCATTCCTAGTTCAACCTTGGTGTATATCCCAGTCTTTGCTGCTAGGAATTTAAGCATATACGTGCTAGCATTCTTTAGCATTGTTTAATACTTGTGTATTTTGCTAATGAACAGTGCTGATCCTGTTCGTCTGTAATACAGCCATACTATGGCCTCAACTGGGGACCCGTTGCATGGTCTGCTTACAGTGATTTAGTCCAATTCTCTAAACCCAACCTTATGATTATCTTTTTTGGCATGTTCTCCTATTTCAAATAGTATTCTCACTTGGGTATTGCTATCTTCAATGTAACTTCAAGCTTCTCTTAGTGGCGCTGAAATGACAAGCATAGGAAAAGTTTCAATAAGACAAAGTTGTTTAAAAAAACGATGGGGACCCTAGTAGAACAAAATGAATATGAATAAAACAACAAAAAAGTACAAAGTTTTGTTTTAGGACCAGGGGCCAGCCAAAGGAGGGCTGCTAAAACAAAAACAACAAAAAATACCACAGAATTTGAAGCCAACCATTGCAGGTTATGTTCGGCATATCCATGCGAGTAAAACAAAAATGACAAACATTATGACCTCTGATTTTCCCGATGTTTCGGATTACAAATCACTGCTATCCCTTTAATACTGGTGTACATTCGTGATTAAAACGAGTACTGATCCTATTCATCTCCAATTACAGGCACCTGTGGGGTATTAGTTTTGTGTCTTTTGAGCTGTTGGGTTGGTCTCCTTAGTTTGAGCTGTTGGGAGTCTTCTTGGTATGACCTTTGGGGTTGCATTAGTCAGGTAGTGAGAACCTTAATGTGACCGTAAAAAAGTTGGTATGGACACAATTTTTTTGCTGCCAATGATTAGATTAGGGGTGTGTCAGGAATAGAATCTGTCGGGTGCCACCTGGGCATCCTAAGCATTTTGAGAAATCCAAGATTAGATGGCGTCGCCAGAAATGATATTATCTATTCAACAGCTATATTTATCAACTATGAGTTACTAGATATACTATATGATCCAGTGAACCAAGTGTATGGCACGTGTTGAACAATTAAGTTAATACTTCAATTCAAAATGGAAGCCAATCCAATAATTTTTAAAATATGCCCTATAACAGCAAAGACCTGCGATTAAAAAAACTGACGTAAGTAGTAGGTATGTTGTTAGACACAACAAATGTATTCTGATACTTTATAATTGTTAACATACATCAATTCAATTATGGCAGCCAAACGTGAACATCTTCAAAAAATACTTGACACAATTTCTAAGGTTTACAGCGTTCCAAATAGAAATCAATGTGTCAATGACATTAGAAATGTACCGTGTTCCTAACCAATGTACAACATTACAACTTCAATTTGTTTTTAATTCGCCAAAATCGAAATAAACTAATATGGTGCAAAGTTGTCAAAATTAACCTAGAATTACATATTTTCACATATATTGCAATCAATTTTAATTTGACCCATTTTTATGTATCGGGATAACTGGTATAAGTGGTTATGATCATAGGTACATTTCTAATGTTGCATTGACACAGTAAATTATACTTGAAGGTATATTTAGAAATGTGGGTCAAGTAATCTTTAAAGAATTCACGTTTTTGGCCATGCCATATGATGACGTTCCATTGTTACAACTTTAAACAAGTATCAGAAATACATTTATTGTGTCACCAACATAATGTAAGAGAATCAGTCTATTTTTAGCGCGTTATTTGTTGTTATATAGCATATTTCAAAATATGGAGTTTGGCTTCCCCCCTTTGAATTTCGAAGTTTGACTTAATGGTACAAGTGCCATAAATTTGTTCATGATCCTAAGAAACATCTAGTAACTCCATTAGTTTGATAAGATATGGTTAAATATATAATTATCATTTATTGGAGACGCCCATCTTGGATTTCTCAAAAGCTCAAGGGTGCCCAGGTTGCACCCGGCAGATTCTATTCTACACCACCCTAATCTACTCTTTCAAGCGCATTTTTCAACTTTACGGTCAGGCCAGAACTTAGACCATATCTCCCTGACTGACAATTCATTTTAAGTTTCATCATCTTCAAAGGTTTGTTTGGGGTTAAACCCATGCTGGTTCCAGGGATTCTGAAAGTCGGAGGAACCCGGAATTTCAGTTAAAAAAAATATACAGTTTCGGTGGTTGGAAAAAATATACCCCGAACGGGACCAATTGGTTGGTAAAAAATTATACCCCTAGCGGGGACCCGTTTTCAATACGGTGAATAAAAAAATATACCTTTGAAAAACACCAATGTTAGAGAAAAAAATAAAAAAAACTGGTACTACGTAAGAAAAATTTACCCCACTACTGAAGGGTTATTTTACACATGTTTAAAGTTTAATTTTTCCCATGTTTTTCATTGAGCCAGTCACCAATCTTACCTGAAAACTTTGATTCCCCTAGCAGGACTAGAAATTGATGATTGTGAAATTTGATTACCCCTAGCGGTTAGGTTTTTAGTCCCCACATTTGAGATTGGTCCCCCCCCCCGGTACTTACCATTAACATAGTTGGGCTGCAGAGAATCTATTGTAAAAATCATTTAAAATGGCCACTTAAGATTCTTGGATTCTTCATGTGAGGGTCGGGCCTTATGCCTATTGGCTCAAACTAGGTTGCACTGCCATATGGCACGGTAATTGGGAGGATTAAAATGGTGCAAAAACAGCAGTAGAGTGGATGCGTAAAAACACATACTCATGAACTGAACCCAAATATTTGCTGTTGGCATTCCACAGGACTTGTTGATGCTGCCTTATGTTGTATGATATGTTTTGCATAAACTTAATTCCTTTCAAGTTCTTTTAACTAGGAAATTTAAAAAAAAAGATGATAAAAAAAAGATTAGGAATGGACAAAACAAGATTTGAAGAATTGTGCCTGTGAGTGTGAAAAAACCCACCATGTTGCGTAAAAAAATAACTGTCTTTGGCTTCCAAAAAACGGGTTGTGGACAATTAGCGGAACCATGGGGTCACTGTTGAACCCACCCTGGAATTCATCAGACTTGACGGAATAAACTTGCATTAATTCTTGCCAGTTTATTTTCCGTACAAGAATTCAGGGGGGGTGCACTAGGACCCAGGGGTCGCAAATTGTTCCCACAAAAACCCGCTAAAAACCATTAACTATTTACAAAAAAAAAACTGTCATCCAATCCAAATAAAGCTTCCGTGTTTCCTTTCTTAATCCAGGGAAATCCAGGAGTGGAAAAGGGTTGTGGCCTCTTCAGGCAAAATGAGTGGTGGTTTCTAAAAAACAATTTCAAAACTGGTTGAAACCCAGCAGGGATTACTGGAAAGCCAGGTGTTTGGTCTTGCATGTCAGGAGTCAGTTTTGAGGTAGGGATCTTCTATGGCCCTCTCAAACCATGTTTGCATAGCTTGGACCCTGACACGGGAACTGTAAAAATAAGAGTGTTTACCCTCCCAAAAAAAACCCCACTTGTCTGTCTCATGTATACAAAAACACTTTCCGTTCATGTGGCAGTATCGTTTGCCTTCCCTTCCAAGTGTTTGGTTCCCTCTTCTTTGAAAAATACTCTTGAATCCCAGGGTAAAAAAAAAAACTGGTCTCAGTATTTCTCTTCACTCCCACTGCCCAACAGTATGCACAAAATACATCATTTGTAACGGAAAAATGCAAAGCGAATTCAGAGGAAGTGTTATCATTTAATTCTGTTATGGACGTCTCGTAGACTTCTAAGGTAAGAAATACCTTCAAACAAAAAAATAAATGGCCCGTGTGCACAAATGATCTAAATTAATATAATAAACAGTTAATGAATCTTTACTGATTTGGTTTTAAGAATTTGGTTATGTCCAAAACATCATCATTATATGTAGTAAAAATTACACAATTACACACAATATGTTAATACTTAGTCCTCAAGAATTCCACTAATGTCCACAAGAAGCGTTGCAGTTCACGATGATGTCCTCACAGCGAAGACTCCAAAATGACCAGTATGCAAGTTCACATAATTAACTCTTCAGGTACTAGTATTCCATGGGAATTTCTCAGTCCTGACGCCATAATACTATAATGAAATTGGTGTCCACTGGTTAAAATCTATTGGGGTGCTGGATACTAAATTCTAGCAAGCAGTCCGAAGAATAATTCTCGCGAAGTTTATAATGACAAAGGGTCGTCTGTGTCTGTAAAAATTGGCCCTCCTGTTAGACTATGTTTGGTGAAATGCACCATTTAAGAAGTCAAGTATATGCAAGTAGCTTCCACATAAAAAGTGAGCCCTCTGTAATATGACTACACTAGTACGCATGCTCTGTAGCACAGGTAGGCATATCATGGCCTTGTTAGACCGTTTTCCATAATACATATACGATTAAAGAGTCGTGATGAATAGTATTGTAAAAAAACAGAAAACCTGGGCAAAGGGCTTGCATAGCTCGGTGGGTTAGCATATGTAGGCGTATTTTAAATTAAAAACCTTTGTTATAAAGTAAGTGGCGAAAAAAAAAAAAAATCTTAAGTCCCAATTAGCGGGGGGGGCGACACGACCTGCTCAATTGGGGATTGGGGATTTTCCAATTACAGCGATTTGTAAAACAAATAGTGCATTTACTATGGGCAGTTCAGTCCCTGTGATATTACAAAAATCATCTCTTAAACCTTTCTTTAAAAATCGCAATGAGATAGTTACAATGTAACATCGAAATTTATGACTTCAAAATTTGTCGGGGTTAGGAATTAACTCTGCTGCAAAAATATTATAAATGTCCAATAATATCTGTAGCGACGAAAAAAGAAAGAAACTATGTTTACGTGCGAGCGGATCTCTCGAGTAGGGTCGGTCGGTCAGGTGATTTTTTCTTTATTTTTTTTCTTTTTCTGGGGCGAAAAATCAAAATTGGCCTAAATAGACCCAAATCTGAAAAATCAGGGAGAAAAAATGATTTGTTTTACAAACAAAATTTTCAAAAACACACATAGCCAAAATTGATAAAATTGGGTTAAAAAAACAGCTGATTGACAGGATTTTGGGGCAAAACTAAAAAAGAAAAATCTGCAAAAACTGAAAAATCAGGTCGGTGGGCCCGTAAAAAACACCGGGGTTTTTATTTTCGTCGCTTAGATATAAATATAGATTGTGGCCTTTGGTAAGTCTTTGTATTTAACCGTCAGATGTGCGTAAGCTCACCTCTTAACGTTGAGGTCTGTGAATAAGGACTAGCAATCGGGTCACGCCGGTTGTTGATGCAGATTTAAATGGGCTGTTGCTGTTGTTAGACGGCATGTCTATTCTCCCCTGGTCATTTAGAGAGGAGGTAACAGAGGGCTTACTAGCCTATGTGATTATTGTGGTTTGCACTTACCATCATGTTGTCTCAGCAAACACGGTGTCAAGAAAAAAAAATTTAGTTACGGACTACGTTCTAAATATTTCAACACTAATATTTTCGGGCCAGTGGCGTAACCAGAGGGGGGCAGCTGCCCCCCCCCCCCCCCCCCCCCCCCCCCCCCCCCCCCCCCCCCGTGGGATCTTGACCTCCCTGAAAAATTAGTGATTTACATAGGCACACATAAGCTATACTAACAAATTTTAATATATGTTGGCCCCTGGAAAATCTATGTGCCCCCACCTGAAAAAAAAACTGGTTACGCCACTGTTGTCGGGGTTCTATTTATAGTAATGTAGACACGTATACGATGAAAGAACAAAGAGTCATGTGTGCACTCGAGGGGGCGCACAAGGAAATCATCTTATTCCCCATGTATAGACCATGGCAGGAGACAAAAAAATTATAAAATTATTAAAATTACAACAATCATCTTGTTGCCATACATAATAACTGCACATTTTCTGGAAAGTTAATAAAATACCACCTCCATTTCTTTTCCAAAAATTAGGCACAAGAAAAAAAAACAAGTTGTCTCAGAAGACCGCGCGGATTTGTTCAAATTGTCTTTAGCACAATATTTTTTTTAGGAAAACAATTACAATTCGCGAAGCGGCCGAAAGGAAAAAAAGTTGGCCAAAAATGCAAAAAAAAATTACATTTTACTAAAAAAAAAACAAACAAAAACCGCATTTCGCATATTGGCATTTTCACATTTCTGTATGAGGCACTTTTTTTTTGGCCTTATGGGGACCACGGACCACTAGGCCTAGATATGCAGATCCAACAACAAATGGAGCTATGGACATCAAACACACGTCCAGGGGAGAAAAAAACTGTTCTTTTCCCATTTTCATCTCCAAATGCAAGAGCCGATTATTGCACATTTAGTTAAACGGTGACAGGTTTTATGACCGTTCACATGTGCTTGCACTATATTTGGAACAAAACTGAGCTTAACACAAATGTTAGGTCACATATTACGACGCATAAAAAATATCCATTCTCATTGCCCTCCCTCCTCACTTTTTGGGATAAGGTCAAACTTTTATTTTTCAAATTTCTTGAATTAATGTTTTCAATTCTGAAATGGTGATGGATGATAGGCCTAATTGTTTCATTAATCAACAAGTCACTTTTATGTGATTTTAGAGACCTCTAGGGGAGTCTATTTCTCGTATTTTTCAAATAAAAAATCCTCACCATTTTTCCCTGATGCGGCTGAAAGTTGGTGGTAATGTCAATTGTCAGTGAAAACAGTCATATTTTGGTGTCATTTAGTAAAAAATTAAAAATAAAAACAACCATTCCCTCCTCACTTTTCGAGGCATCTGCTACGAGAAACTAATAATTTGAAGGGGCCTTACCAAAACACTTTTCTTTTGTGACATTTCTTCATATTCGTTTCCTTCTCGGATAAAGAGATAAAACCCAAGGTTAACGCTTGTATTGTAGAATTACAAGATTTATTTGCTTGTGAACGACAGGCATTATATATATGAAAAACAACAATCTTCCGTTCAAAAGTTATGCTCGAAAATGTAACTTCACATTTTTTACGAACTTTTATTTATTTATTGTGTTTTTTTTTCAAGCTGCCATTTTTAATTTTTTCCACTTTAAAAAATTATATCGCAAAAAGTAATTTAGATTTTGATCTTTAATTTTCACAATTATTTGTTAAAATTCACGTGCTTAGTTTCTAATTCATAATAAAAGTTAAAAGGTAAAGCAGTGTTTCTAGACTAAATTGCCGATATTCCCAAAGTGGATCGTACGATATATCATGGGCGTCAACAAGGATTTTTTAAAACTGATTTATCCTTGAGAGATGGGATAAAAAACATAATAATTGGGCTATGCAATGAACTAAAATATTGTCATTAGCTCATTAGGAACCTAATCTGTTGGTGTCATTAGTCAAGAACCGCCAAAACAGTAATAATTATCCTTGCCACCTGTGAACCAATAACCCCCCCTGAAAAACAAGTTCCAGTAGTGCTAATGGCAATATTTTATTTCAATGCATAGCCCAATTATTATGTTTGAAATTCCTTTTTTCCAATCTCTCTAGGATAAATCATTTTTGAGAAATCCTTGTTGGCGCTTATGACATATCGGAAAATTGGCTTTGGAGATACCGGCCATTCAGTCTAGAAGCGTTTTTTTAAAATATTTTTTATACTTTAGAAACTTTTACTTCTATTATGAATTATAAAATAAGCACATTAATTTTAACATAATTGTGAAAATTAAAGATCAAAATTCAAATTATGTTTGAGATATATATTTTTAAAGTGGAAAACGTTAAAAATAGCAGCTTGAGAAAGCAATAAAATACATATCATATCATAAGAAATTTCAATTGGCGAAGTTCCATTTTCGACCATAAGTTTTGAACGGAAGCTCCGATTGATTTCAAATAAAAAGCAATAGAAAGGTAAATTTTATTCTCAATTTCAATTTAGCCTTCTGAACGGGTAATTCCACCTTAATATAACTATGAGCATGTTGTGTAGTGTAGGTGGTGAATTTGTTAATGCACCATATAAGAAGTAACGGCTAGACTCCCATATGTACTCCCATCATATATTTACATACAACATAAAATTTAATTATTTTAGCTGTTTATTCAGTTTTTTATTAAACAAGGCCAAAATTAAAAAATAAATTTTGTATCATGTAAATATATATGAGGGGGCTACATATGGAAGTCTTTCCCAAGTGACAGACACATATGTTAGTACACCCTCTGTTGCTCCCATCTCTAAATGGAAATTTATGATTTTTGGCCATTAAAATTTGAACACTAACCTGCAGTTCATTAAGCGATATTCTAACCCACTGAGATATGCAATCTGATTTGCCAGTTTTTGTTTTTCATAAATACACGCTTTATTCCGTAGTAGTATCTCTCTAAATTCCCTAGATTTACTTTTAAGTCTAAGCAGACTGATATTAGTGACAAAACCTCTTGGGACTTAAAACACAATTCCTTTAGATTCAAAAATAAATCTTAAAATGGGTTTATAAACAGTTTTTAACCAATTTAAAAAATTTAAATAAGACTTTTACATGGATTTAAATTTTAAGTCCAAAAAAGGTTTTGTCACTAATAAGTCTTTAAGACTTAAAAACAAATCTAAGGAATTAAGAGAGATACGGAATAAAGTGCGATTCTTGTAATACAGAGCATGTGCACTAATGTAGTCATAATACAGATGACTCCCTTTTTGGAAGACGTTTCATAAGTCTCAAGTGTACAAATGAGGTAAGTATTACCATTTATTCCGTCAAGCGCTACTGCACAGCATCATACAGTGCATGACGGAATCAATTGTAATACCGCATTTGCATACTTGTGACTTCTATATGAAACGTTTACCCGCTTTTTATGGTGGAAGTAATTTGCATTATGTGACTTCTTAGGCCCTATATGATCATATGTCATGAATTGTTAATAAAAAAATGTAACACACTGAACATGAAAGTCAGGAAAAGACATCGATTTGTATTCAACTGATCACAACTCTTTTATTTTCTACTTATCATGTATAGGAAAGTATATATTTTCTAGAAAGCTACAAGGATGACATTTTAAATATAAAGTTAATTAATATGAAAAGCATATCCAATTTATGCAGGGTGTCACATAAGGAATTTTGTAATTAGAATAATAATCCCGACAATAATTCAAAGGCTGCTGAAAACGTCATTCCCAATATAAACTACCCCAGAAATAGCGCCATTTTATTTCATTTCGGGTTCGGTAATTTGAACCAATCAAAAATGGCGTCTACATCGTCCATTATTTCATTAGTTTTTTTCCATTGCTGTTGGATGGATTGGACGTGATTTCTTCTAATTGTTCTATACTCCTCGCTCCTCATGTCTTCTCGTAGGGTGTCATTGGTGCAAAAAGTCATGACTCCCGCCTTAAAACCCTGCTTCGTAGTCGACGGTTGTGCGTATCTGAAATTATGATAAGACATTTTTGGCTATTTTAAAAAGACCAACCATTTTCCAACTAAAACCATTTTATGTAACAAATTTGTATAATTTGCCGGTTTACTTCTTGCATTGGCCATTTTTACACCTGAAAGTACACTTGACAAATGTACAAATACACCCGTCACTTCAAAACGTTTGAATAACATGAAAAAATATTCTGAAGTATGATTTTAGACTGTTTTTAAAAATCTGTAAAATTGCGGTAATGTTCTGGCCGTTCCAGGATGCATACAGACTTCCAGTAAACTGGAAGTGTTAAAAGTGTAAAATCTTGCTTGATAATATCTTTTTGCTGTTATTATGCTATCGTTTATTTTAAAATATCAATGTGCCCTTGTTCAGTGAATATTTTACGCTGAAAATTGCTGTAGTAGTAAGTCTATTTCACGTTCAAAAAAAGAAATATCTGTGAAATAGCACAATTTTATTTCCCATCAGTCTTTCAATTTACATTTATTTCTTACATTGTGACTTTCAATTTAATCTTTAGGCCAAAATTTTCAACCGTTTTAATGTCAAAACCGTTTTGTATTGTTCCTTTTTTTTAAATGAAATTTCTTTGAACACTGTTTACCTTGAACCTTGTTGGTTTGTTTTTATTTTTTTTTCAAAGCAAATGGAAATAACACATATCATCACTCTATTTGGTATGCCTGAATTTGAAACAAAAAATTCAACCCACAAATCATGTAGTCCAGCTTCAAGGCGAGGCAAAACCAAGTGTAAATTCATATAAATTATTAAAACATATGTTTGTTCTGCACATAAAAACGTGTGTACATTTTCTGAGACTGAATAGAGGTCCCTCAATGTCTCCCAATATCAATGACCATGGTATATCATAGACTTTAGCAAACCACACATATTATATAGGCTTGATATAGTTATTATCCTGTATATAACTCAAACCACCTCATTTTTTGGTGGACAAAAATGTTCTCCACTTTCTCTTGTAGAATTCCAGGTAGGCAGGAAGCGCTTTAGACAGTCTGATTGAGTTGACAGAAAAATACACACAATGAGAGGACCACATGGCTGTCCTCGCTATATAGCCCAATGTTCAAACATAAATATCTACAGTTACCTGACTTTGGTGACTGCATGGTCTTTATATCACCCCCATCAAGGTCAATCATATCTCCTGGTACTACAATTACACAGGCATACATTGTATTTGAAAGTCCCTTCAGAAAACATCAAATACATTCCGATATGATGAATGATTATCCACTATTATAAAACCCAGCAATATAGGCCACTCTTCAAACATGACTGGTTTTAATCCATTTATATAAAACAAGGTGCAAACTAAAATGCGGTTCCAGTGGCGAAGATGTGGAGTCCAAAATAATTGTCTTATCAGATATGGCTACTGTGGACTGGTCCAACACGTCTTGAATGTCGTACCAATTCACAAATCTGTCAAGTGTTGATGTCCTTGTATATCGCCAGCCATCCTGTAAAGACCTAAATATTTAGATATGGCGACTAAGCTTTCACAATTTCCAAATTTTTTCCTAGACCCAGGTCAATTATCATGTGACATGTGTCGTTGCAACTGTGTCCTTTATTTACCATAACATTGCCAACTTCGCAACATAGTGGAATTTTACATGCAGAAATGCAATTGAACACCTGGCAATAACATGGTGCCAGTTTCCGCACTATATGATTTTAAGAAAACCGGAATCTTCCTCTGGAACGCATGAGATTTAATAGAATTTAAGTCATTGAAACAGAAAGAACCTCGATCATCAACAGTAATAGGAGAGAAATCAAGAGAAACTACCATGAGAACATATGGAATCAGGAAAAGAAGCAATATCAACAGGTTCATAATTACACCAAAATTACCAGAAAATTGCTTAAAAGAATCAGTAATATCCTGGCCATCCACCCTGAAAGAAATCTGGAGAATCTTTATGAGCAGCCTCTATATAGGCCCAAACTTCTTAGGATTAGCTGCAGTTTGCTTTGAAATGTAATAGAATAATCATGACTTTTTCCCAGCAACTTGTTGCTGCAGTCCTTAGTTTTTTCCACACATCATCTTTGCCTTGCTCATAGTTTCCCAACCTTATTGACCCGACCCCATTTCTTGACACTTGGTTTGCGATGACCCCATTACTCTAAATAAGTCTCAAAAAAGGAATCTGACCATAAAAAATGAAGGTGTGGTGGAGAGGCACGTCAGTAGCAAGCAAAGTTTTCAAGCCAGGGGAAAGGGGCAATTAGGACAATCCTTAAGGGTTTTTTTGGGTCTCCAAGGGCTAAAAATAAAAAACTGCAAATTGAAATTAAGGAAAAATACCTTTCTTCTGCTTTTTGTTTGACAACAATCGGAGCGTCCGTTCCAAATTATGGTAAAAATTTCTTATTCTTTTTCTTATGTATTTCATTGTTTTTTTTTAAGCTGGCGAGATATTTAACTTTTTCGGATTTAAAATTCTATATCTCGAAAAATAATTTGGCTTTTGATCTCTAATTTTTCACATTACTTAGGAAAATTCAAGGGCTAGTTTTCTAATTCATAATTGCCAAAAGCACCAGGGAAACTTGATTTAAGGGGGTCAGTAGGTCAAAAGAAAAAAATAATACTAAAATAGAACTAAGCTTTTATATCTCTATAGCCCTTTTTAATGGTGCAGCTTCCTATCCGATATTGTGTATCAATGAGGAGAACTTTGTAAAATAGAACTAAGCTTTTATACCTCTATAGCCCTTTTTAATGGTGCAGCTTTCTTATGTATTGTTGTTTTAATCAAGTGAGGAGACTGTGTAAAATAGAACTAATTGCTTTATCTCTATAGCCTTTTTAATGGTTGCCGCTTTCTTATCCGAGTTATTGTGTATCACATTGAGGAGAACTTTGTAAAATAGAACTAGCTTTTATAACTCTCTATAGCCCTTTTAATTGGTGCGTGCAGCATTCTTATCCGATATTGTTGTATCAAGTGGAGGAGAACTTGTAACATAGAACTAAGGCTTTTATACCTCTATAGCCCTTGTTTTAAGGGGGCAGCTTTTTCTTATACGATCTTGTGTATCTAAGTGAGGAGAAATTTGTAAAATAGAACTAAGCTTTTATACCTCTATAGCCCTTTTTAATGGCCAGCTTTTCTTATCCGATATTGTGTATCAAGTGAGGAGAACTTTGTAAAATAGAACTAAAGCTGTTATACCCATAGCCCCTTTTAATGGTGCTGCGCTTTTCCTTATCCGATATTGTGTATACAAGTGAGGAGAACTTTGTAAAATGAAGAACTAACGCTTTTTCTCCTAGTATAGCCCGTTTTACTGGTGCAGCTTCATTATCGGATATTGTGTATCAAGTGAGGAGAATTTGTAAAATAGAACTAAGCTTTTATACCCTATAGCCCTTTTTAATGGTGCAGCTTCCTTATCTGATACTGTGTATCAAGTGAGGAGAACTTTGTAAAATAGAACTAAGCTTTTACATCTATAGCCCTTTTATGGGGCTGCAGCTTCCTTATCCGTATGTGATAAGTGAGGAGAAACTTGAAAAAATTAGAACCACAGCTTTTTATACCTCTATAGCCCTTTTTAATTGTGCAGCTTCCTTACCGATATTGTGTATTAGGAGATCTCCAGCACCAATAACATCCAAGTAGTCTTCCCTTCTGAAAAATTAAAGGTTACAAAAATTAGATACAGTTATACTGCATTCAAAGAACATTGCTGAGATATTAAACTTTAGCTGCTTGACGAAACATGAATTTTTCAAATGACTGAGAAAAGACATTCAAGGTTCCACATATATGAATTAGTTACACATAAAAAAGTGAAGCCCTCTGTAATATGACGACACTAGGACGCATGCTCTGTAGCACAGGTAGGCATATCATGCCTTGTTAGACTTTTATTCCGTAATACCTATACGGATTAAAGCGTGATGTAATAAGTATTAAAAAAAACAGAAACATGGAAATGGGCTGCATTCGCTCGGTGGGTTAGCATCGTAGGCGGATTATTTTTAAAATTAAAACCCTTTTTATAAAGTAAGTGGCGAAAAAAATCTTAAGTTCCCAATTAAGCTGTGGTAGACACAACCGCCTCAATTTGGGATTGGGAATTTCCGAACAGCATTTGTAAAACAAAATAGGGCATTTACTATGGCCAGTTTCGGTCAATTACAAAAATCATCTCTTAAACCTTTCTTTAAAATCGCAATGATTATCGTTACAATGTTAACATTAATTATTGACTTCAAAATTTGTCATGGTGATGGGATTAACTACGCTGCAAATAGTATAAGTCAATGAACATTCATTTAGATATAAATACTTTGTGGCCTTTGGTCAAGTCTTTGTATTTAAACTCGTCGGATGTGCGTAAGATCACCCTCTTAACGTTGAGTCTGTGAAAAAGACTAGCACTCGGGTCATGCCGGTTGTTGATGCAGATTTAAATTAGCTGTTGCTGTTAAGACGGCATGTCCTATTCTCCCTTAGAGATGAGAGGTAACAGAGGGCGTACTAGCCTATGTGTGACTTATTGTGGTGCACTTACCATCATGTTTTTCATAACTGGTCAAGAAAAAAATAATAAATTTAGATACGACTAAGTTTCTAAATTATTCAACTACTAATTATTATATTTTCGGGTTCTATTTATAGTAAGGGTAGGCACGTATACGTGAATAAAGAGAAAAGAGTCGTATGTGCTGCACTCGAGCGCGCCAAAAGAAATTAATCTTATTCCCCTGTATAGGACCGGTGGCATGGCCGTAGACAAAAAAAATTATAAATTATAAATTAAACAATCATCTGTAGCCATACATTAATAACTGCACATTTTCTGGAAAGTTAATAAAATACCACCTCAATTACTTTTTCAAATTAGGCCAAGAAAAAAACTAGTTTATTCAGAAGACCGCCGCCATTTTGTTTCAAATTGGTTCTTTAGAAAAAAATTAAAATTCGCGAAGCGGCCAAAAATTTTGGAAAAAGTTGGCCAAAAATGCAATAAAAAAATTAGCATTTTACTAAGGAAAAAAACAAACAAAAACTCATTCGCATTGGCATTTTTCACATTTCTTCTGAGACCATTTTTTTTGGCCTTATTTGTGACCACTGACCAAATAGGGCCTAGATATACAGACTCCAACAACAATGAGCTATTGACATGAAAACACACACCGGAGTGAGATTTTTCCCATTTTCATCTCCAATGCAGAGCCGTTATAGTTAAATGTGAACAGGTGGATGGACCCCCCGTTCACATTGGCACTATATTGGAAAACAAAAATGAGCTTAAGGTAGGATTATCGGCTACGGCTTATGCCCAGATCTTGTTTGAAATTCTCATGAAATGTTGGTAATGGTGAAAGAAACATGTGTGCCAAATTTTAATTTTTTCCAAAAAGGCGTTTAGAGATATGTCACATAATGTGTTTTCCCCAATTCCCATAGACTTTGTACAGGGGCTGATTTGGCAGTATAGAAAATGACCAAATGGGGCAATTTTGTGAAAAACTACACATTTTATTTCAATTATTTCTCAAGTAATTGATGAGTTAACAAAGATTGGTGTTATTTTAATGGTTAAGATTAAGAAATATCAAAAATCCATACCATTTTTATTTTTCTGTGTGTCATCAAAAACCAAGGACAGGTGGTCGCAACAACACTTTTTTGTTGAAGTATTCTAGAAATACTAAAGTATCAAATTTTCCTGAATTTTTCTAGAAGAAACTACAATCCTTTGGTGATGAATAAGGGGTCATATGAAAGGAAATCAAATGTAGAACATTATCACGTTTTTAGGAGTTTGCCAGATTGAGTGTTTCTCTTTGAAATAATAGTGTTTGTTTAATTTTTCCTAAATTATTTTTCCCTTAAAATAATTTTTCTAAAAAATCAAAACACTGATTCAAAAAAGCCAAAGTGAGATTTAAGGTATTTTGGTTATACAAAACATCCCTGGAGTTCAGCTTAAAAGCACATTCCATTTAGGAGGGGAAAAATAAATTATTTATTGTAAAATTAGGGAAGTTTTTAAAAAATAAATAAAAACACTAAAACACATTCATGCAGTCTTGAAACTGCAAAAAAATTGTGGAGGAGAGTCAATCCTCGATAGTACAGTGTGAATAAATATGTAGGGTTTGTTTGTGTCATTTTCTGTTTAGACCATTTATCGATGATCCTACCTGAAACACAAAAAATGTTAGGTCACATATACGACGCATAAAAATGATACATCCTCGTTGCCCTCCCTCATTTTTGGGGGATAAGGTACTTTAATTTTTAAAATTTCTTGAATAATGGTTTTCAATTTTGAATGGTGATGGATGATAGGCCCCAATGTTTCATTAATCACAAGTCACTTTTTATGTGATTTAGGAGACTCTAGGGGAGTCTCTATTTCTCGTATTTCAAATAAAAAATCCTCGCCATTTTTCCCTGATGCGGTGATCTGAACTGAAAGTTGTGTGTTGGGAAGGTTCAACTGTCAGTGAAAACAGTATATTTTGGTGTCCATTAGTAAAAAATTAAACATAAAAACCATTCACCTCCTCACTTCGAGGGCAATATGTACGAGAAACTAATAATTTGAAGGGCCTTACCAAAACACTTTTTCTTTTGGGACCATTTTTCATATCGTTTCCTTCTCGGATAAAGAGATAAAACCTAAGGTTAACGCTTGTATTGTAGAATTACAAGATTTATTTGCTTGTGAACGACAGGCATTAATGAAAAAGCTCTCAGCAACACGGCAATCGTTTTTTACAGAAGGCTATTTACTTGAGACGGGAAACGGAATCTGACATTGAATTTCCCCTCAGCATTACGGGGCTCAATGATGAATATAATAAGCTCCAATAGCTACTGTTTGTTAGAGTCTATGCATAGCTTTTAGTCGCTAATAATTGGGGAAAAGAACTTACATTAGGGATATGTTAAAATCTGATTTGATTTTTTTTTTTTCTCTGAAAAGTGAATCTCTGAAAATACCTTTAGGTGGAATTAGCCCTTCAGAATGCTAAAAACAAGAAATTAAACCCTTAACTGCATAAGGGGTTTGCACTCAGTTTAGTGAATAACGGGGGGGGGGGGGGGGGGGGTCCTGGGACCCCCCCCCTAATATAACCACTTTCCTTAAAGGATTGTTTAGATGAAAAGCACCACAATTTAGAAGGCTTCAAAGACATCAAAATAAAGAAAAAAAACTCAAGAAAGTTGTTCATAAAAAAATTAGGGGCAAAACATTGATTTTAATTTCGCGTCAAAATGTGCGAAAAAGACACTTATTTGTTCGATGCCATTTCTACGCATTACTTCCCTGACTTGTCGCTGTTGCTTTAATTGGTGAGAATGAACTATATTACCATATTAAAGCTACAAACATAATGTCTAATGCCATTTATATTTTTTAGGTTACTTGATAATCTTACCATAGGTTCCTACAGTCAAATGCTACATGATGTCTATAAAATTAATGGCTCAATGGTCCGCCACTATACTTTGCAACGATTTTTTTAATTAATTATTTACTTTGGTTTGTCACATAGGTGTATGCATTATGAAATTCAGAACACGTACTCTAATAAGATTTTTCATTTTTGTCATGGGACACTTCCATTAGTGGGGGGCATAAGGGGGAGCTCCTAGGTACCCAACCTAATAAACGCAAAAAAAAAAAAAAAAAAAACGACGCATGGATTGAATTTTTTTGCACCAATGCAAGCGAAACTAAAAGTTAGACAATATACAAAAAATATAAACCAAATATATGCAGCTGTTAAAAATCGCCGGCATAAAAACTAAGTTGGATTCCTAGGAACCCCCACCCTTATGCAGTTAAGTGTTAAAATTGAAATTTGAATATAAAAGTATCTTCCTATTGCTTTTTGGGTGACAAACAATCGGAGCTCGTTCAAAAGTTATGCTCGAAATGTAAACTTCACAATTTTTTACGAACTTTTAATTATATATGGTATTTGTGTTTTTTTTTTCAAGCTGCCATTTTTAATTTTTTCCACTTTAAAAAAAAAAATTATATAGCAGAAAGTAATTTAGATTTTGATCTTTTAATTTTCACAATTATTTATTAAAATCATGTGCTTAGTTTCTAAATTCATAATAAAAGTTTAAAAGGTAAAGCAGTGTTTATAGACTAAATGCGGATATTCCCAAGTGGATCGTACGATAGATCATGGGCGTCAACAAGGATTTTTTAAAACTGATATCCTGAGAGTGGGATAAAAAAACAGATTAATTAAAACATAATTAATTGGGCATGGCAATGAAACTACAATATTGTCATTAGCTCATTAGGAACCTAGTCTGTTGGTTGTCATCAGTCAAGAACTGCCAAAACGGTAATATTATCCTGCCACCGTGAACCAATAACCCCCCCCCGAAAAAAACAAAATGTTCCAGTAGTGCTAATGGCAATAATTTATTTCATGCATAGCCCAATTATTAGTTGTTGAACAATTACTTTTTCAATAAAGCGTTTTGAGAAATCCTGTTGGAGCTTATGACAGATCGGAAAATTGGCTTGAGATATCGGCAATTAAGTCTAGAAGCGTTTTTTTTTTAAAATTTTATGACTTTAGAAACTTACTTTTATTAGGAATTATAAACATAAGGCACATTAATTTTAAAATATAATTGTGAAAAAATTAAAGATCAAAATTCAAATTATGTGTTGAGATATAAATTTTAAAGTGGAAAACGTTAAAAATAGCAGCCTGAGAAACAAAAATAAATACATAAGAAATATCATAAGAAATTTCAATTCGTAAGTTCCATTTTCGACCATAAGTTTTGAACGGAAGCTCGATATTTCAAAAAAAAAGGCAATAGAAAGTAATTTTATTCTAAATTTCCAATTTAGCCTTCTGAACAGGTCATTCACCTAATATAACTATGAGCATGTTGTGTAGTGTAGGTGGTGAATTTGTTAATGCACCATATAAGAAGTAACGGCTAGACTCCCATATGTACTCCCATCATCTATTTACATACAACATAAACATTTAATTATTTTAGCTGTTTATTCGTTTTTATTAAACAAGGCCAAAATTAAAAAATATAAGTTTGTATCATGTAAAAAATACGAGGGGGCTAATATGGAAAGGTCTTTCCCAGTGACAGACACATATGTTATTACACCCTGTTGCTCCATCTCTAAATGGAAATTTATGATTTTTGGCATTAAAATTGAACACTAACTGCAGTTCATAAGCGATATCTAACCCACTGAGAGATGCAATCTGATTTGCAGTTTTTGTTTTTATAAATAACGTTCATTTCCGTTTAGTAAGTATTCTCTCAAATTCCCTAGATACTTTAAGTTAAGCAGACTGATATAGTGACAAAACCTCTGGGGAAAGCTTAAAAAACAAAATCCTTTAGATTCAAAAATAATAAATCTTAAAAGGGTTTATAAACAGGGTTTTAACCAATTCAAAAGGTTTTATTTTTAAATTCAAAAGGACTTCTTAATTTAAATAATACTTTAATGGATTGAAATTTTAAGTCCAAAAAACGGTTTTGTCACTAATAACATCTTAAGACTTAAAAACAATCTAAGGAATTAAGAGAGAACGGAATAAAGCGGGATTCTTGTATACAGAGCATGTGCACTAATGTAGTCATACTACAGATGACTCCCTTTTTGGAAGACGGTTCATAAGTCTAAAGTGTACAAATGAGGTACGTATTACCATTTATTTCCGTTCAAGCGCTACTGCAACCAGCATCATACAGTGCCATGACGGAATCAATTGTAATACCGCAATATTGCATACCTTGTGACTTCGATATGAAACGTTGCCCCGCTTTTTTGGTCGGAAAGTAATTTGCTTAGTGACCTTCCTTAAGCCTATATGATCATATGTCATGAATTGTTAACAAAAAAATGTAACACACGGGACATGAAAGTCAGGAAAAAGACCCACGATTGGTATTAATACTGATAACAACTTTTTTTATTTGGTCTTACGTATCATGTATGAAGAAAAGTACATATTTTCTGAAAGCTATAAGGATGACATTTTAAATATAAAGTTCATTAATAGGAAAGCAAGATCCCCAATTTATGCAGGGTGTCACATAAGAAGGAATTTGTAATTAGATATAATCCCGACAATAATTCAAAGGTGCTGAAAACGTCATTCCCAATATAAACACTACCCAGAAATAGCGCCATTTTATTTCATTTCGGGTTCGGTAATTTGAACCAATAAGAATGGCGTCTACATGTCCCATATATTTCATTAGTTTTTTTCCATTGCTGTTGGATGGATTGGACGTGATTTCTTCTTCTTGTTTTATCCTCCTCGCTCCTCATGTCTCCGAGGGTGTAATTGGTGAAAAAAGTAATACTCCCGCCTTATAAAAACCCATGCTTCGTAGTCGACGGTTGTGCGTATCTGAATGAAATTTGATAAGCACATTTTTTGGCTATTTTACAAAGACGACCCATTTTTCAACTAAAAACCATTATGTAAACAAATTTGTATAATTTGCCAGTTTACTTCTTGCACTGGCCATTTTTACACCTGAAAGTACACTGACAATGTACCAAATACACCCCGTCACTTCAAAACGTCTGAATAACATGAAAAAATATCTGAAGTAGATTTTAGACTGTTTGTAAAAATCTGTTAAAAATTGCGGTAGGTTGTGGTAATTTTCTGGCAGTTCCAGGATGCATACAGACTCCAGTAAACTGGAAGTGGTAAAAGTGTACAAATATTGCTTAATAATATCTGTGTGTGTATATGCTATCGTTTTATTTAAAATATTAATGATGCCCTGTTCAGTGAATATTTTGACGCTGAAAAATATTCTGTAGTAGTAATGTCGATACATCAAAATAAAGAAATATCGGTGAATATGCAGCATTTTACCATCAGTCTTGTAAGTTTACAGTGAGATATTACATTGTGACTTTCAATTTAATCTTTCAGGCCAAAACATTTCAACCGTTTTAATGTCAAAACGGTTTTGTAATGTTCCTTTTTTTTAAATTTGAACTTCTTGAACCACTGTTTACACTTGAAATTGTTGGTTTGTAAATTGTTTTTTCAAAACAAATGGATACACGATATCAGAACTCGATTTGTATGCTTGAATTTGAAACAAAAAATTCAACTCACTTGCGTTGTTAAACATGCACCCACCGAATACAAGTAGCAGACCAGTGGAGTGAACTCCCAACAGGTAGTAAGTTTGTTCATGTAGAAATTACAAGAGATTAATAACATTGAAATTACCTTGCAACACGAACAAGGGAAGAGGGGAGGAAAAAGGATGGAAAGGAGGGGGAAGAAGAAGAGAATTGAAAGCGGCGAAATTTGAGGAATAAATAGCGATTATAGTGGAAAGTGGAGATAAGGGTTAAAAGAAAAATTACAAAACAAGCATGAAGGGAATCAGTCTTATTGACAGCAGGATTTAGTGGGAAGAGAGAAAATTGAAGCTTAAAGCCAAATTAGCATTTTTTTGAAGAGACACCACAATTTTCAAAAAATTGAGATTTTTACACGGTTTGCATTGGTAACTGGCTAGACATATACCTGTTGAATGGTTAAGCTCAATTGTCTGTGGTCGCAAAAGAAGGAAGGAATTTTGTAACAAGAATAAGTAATATCTGATCCCCGATAATAATTCACCGGCTGCTGGAAACGGCCTTCCAATATGAATAGCCAGGAATGGTGCGCATGTATGTATCTATGCTCTTCTATTAGTTTGTTTTATTGGTTCGGCAAGGTCAAGTTAGATGTCACTTTCTTTCTTTGAATTTTCACTATTTCCCATCATGGACGGACATACAATTTATAATTGGAAATCCTATATGTCCCTTAACGGCAGAGCTAGAATGCTAATTTCCAAAATCCACTCATTTTAGGATAATACACATTTTTGACATTCCTCGTTCGCAGTGTAGTTTTCTAGACAATTACCAATATAGCATGCACAATTCAAATTTTGAAAATTGGGGGCACTCTTCAAAAAATGGTGCGAATATTTCTTTAGCCTTAAAACTTAGAAATGGTCCAATCAATTCCAACATGGTACCTACATTATTAAGACCCCTGTTGACAAATTATGTTAGGTATGAAGTACCTCTGGGCTTTTGAAATTTATTTTTCAAAATCGACAAAATTGCCTTTTTATGATCGAAGTGGCAACATATTTTATATATAGTCCTGCATTTCCTGTCATTTTATGTTCTGGTAGCTTAAAGATGTACAGACTTTAAAAACTTATACTTACAACATCTTTTGTACCTTGACCCAGTTATCCCGGCGTGATCGTAAGGAGTGTCCCTGGGTCAAGCAGGGTTACTGCATGCCTAAAAGTTTTAAATAATGATAATAAGAATTTATTAAACTAATAAAGTATACTTAATAACAACTTGGCAGGCCCTGGTTTTGTGATGTCCTGGCTTTTTTTAAAGTCACATACTTGTTTTAAAACCATTTTTTTGGCGATACCCGGTAGGTGTGGGCGCTATTCCGCTAGCCATCGAATTTGATCTGGCATGGCCCAAACAACAAACACCCACCCCCCACCAAGTTCCGTGGCCGTATGAACCTCGCCCATCCATACAAAAGGAAAAGTCAGGACAGACATGGCCTATTATATATAAATTATAATGATAAAT
This sequence comes from Ophioderma brevispina, assembly GCA_023653785.1. Taxonomy (NCBI): domain Eukaryota; kingdom Metazoa; phylum Echinodermata; class Ophiuroidea; order Amphilepidida; family Ophiodermatidae; genus Ophioderma; species Ophioderma brevispina. The sequence goes on from JAMKCH010011724.1 coordinate 65,886, forward strand.
TTATATTTATGTATGTATAAATTACTAAAAAATTATTTAATAGAATGGCACACCATAGATTAAATAACAAGTATGTTACGTTTTACATATGGAATGAAATTATAAAGTTAAAGTGTATGTTTTTTCAAATAATAACATGGTATTATAAAGTAAGCTAAATTATGAAAAGACTGCAGTTTAGATGCGTTGCGTGGAAACAGTACTGGTTTAAACATAAGTTTAACTTGCCATTTAATTTGTCCTTGTCGGGTGTTGCACCTGCACAATAATAAGGATTTTCTTTGTTATCTAACATAAGATATATAGATTTTGTTTAAGACTACTAACTTTTTGGGAACTTCCATCCAGTTACCATGGCGTAGGTCGCATGGTGCGTACATCACCGACATTATTCCTGCCTGAAATTTGGTTTCTGGAGTCCATGGCACAACAAATCTAAAAAGCTAAATTCATTTAGAATTCAATTATTACATTTTCTATCACAACAGATATTTTCAAGACTAATAAAATTAGTGCATGACAAATTAACATGACAAACTAAATAACAAATAATAGATTCGTAATTGATCATTTTTGTGGGACCTCTTGATGAATTCGTATACCATGTCCCATATATCCTGCAAGTAAATCAAGTTCATTCTCCTTGAGGCTTAGGATCTTAGTCATTTACGACCTTTAGAAAACCGAGCTTATGCAGATGCGGTGATGCAGTAAGCGCGCCCATGCCCAGCTGTGTTCGGAAATGTGACTGCATGATCAAAGTCACATTCATGAACAGCAGCTGGGCATGGGCGCGCTCACTGCATCACCGCATCTGCACCTGCATAAGCCCGTTTTTTTGAAGGTCGTAATCATAGCAATGTGCTTACTTAAGTGCAGGTTTTTTTGAAATACAAATTCCTCCCAATTTGCACTTGATCGGTTGTAGCCACCTACATCAAGGTTTTTCCCATGTTTAAATGACCCAACAGAATATTAACAATGCCCAAACATTTCGGCAATAAAATCTGAAACCATGTCCTAGTTCTTTTCTATTATATGGGCAAAACCGCTTAAAACACCACAATGAAAAACAAACTCGTACCTGATTAATGGTGATTTTAATCAATTATGGTTGATATCCTTCGCTGAACTTCTGTTCAATCCAGCTTGGTTATACCTTTCCAGGTCATCTGCCATGGTTTGTAATGTACACCTTGTAAACCCTGTAATTCCGCCATCAATATCTTCCTTTGAGGCCAGGCAGTAAATGCACAGGTATTTTGCTGAGGTCATGAAAGCAATGTGATAACTTAAATATTAATATAATGCAGTATTGAACAACAATGAACAGGATTGGTCAATAACATTGACATCCATGTTTTACCCGATACTCCCATTATACCAAACATCGTTGATATCAGTGCATAGTCTGCCACGAAGAATAGTCTTATTGTCTTGCCTCTGTAATATTTAGAGTACATTTACAAGAAAGCTAATAGTATTTTTAGAGTCAGAGTTTAAGAAGGCTCCCATTATAGCAATATTGTGATAAGGCCAAGTGAAAAAAAAAAACAGTTTTTGTCTCAGAAGGCAATGCGCAATTTAGGTTTTTTTTAAAATTGCTTTTGGGACAGCATATTTTTTTTTTTAGGTTGTACTCACTTTAAATTTTTTTTGTAACAAAAATTCCGAAAAAAAAAAAAAAAAATGACAAAATTTGAAAAAAGTGGGCCAAAAATGCCACAAAAAAAGAAAAACAACGCATTTTTCGCATAGTATTTTTCTAAAAACAAAAACAAATTAAACGGCATTTAGCATATTAGCATTTTTTCAAATTTTTCTGAGACAAACTTTTTTTTGGCCTCAAGAGTGCGTATATAGTCTTAATTGCTTGCCTAGAAAGATGTGTTTGGGACTGCTCTCTTATTTTTTTTATTTAAAAAATGGGTAGCTCAAAATGTTGGGTACATGGAATTAAATAACACTTACGATGCTAACCCAAAAAACGGATGGTGGAAGATTAAAGGTCACGCCAGTACATGCAATAACAGTTGGATTAATTTTGGAAAGCCATGATAACAATTACTATTCACCACATTAGGAGATTCCACGTTTGTGATTGGTGAGAGCCAGGTCCTAAACGTTTTAATGGCCTGATATCGATTTCTGATGGACCTGTTGGGTAGGAATAGAAATTAGACATGTGGACAATGAGCATGGTTGCTGATTCCGCTTACTATTGTCTCAAAAGAAATATTGAGCCCAACTATACTTAACTTTCGGAATATGGTTGAATAAAATGCCCCCAAAAATGCTTTTTTCAATATTTTGCATGTTGGTTTGCACATTCGAAAGAACACACCTATTCTGTTAATAATGGAACCATCCCATTTGATACAGCGATCATGCCCTGTTTTTCTCAACTTGTGAAGAAAAGGGTACGAAAAACGTGACATGAAGAACGAGGACTTTGCAGTGAATTTTGGAGGATATAAGGTTTTACAAAAATGTGTAACGCTAAGCATTTACTCTTGAAAATCAGAGGGAAACCCCTAAAACGAACATGGCAATAAGGAAAATTGTAAGGGACACAATCAACAGTAAGGGAAAGGAACCTTAACATACTGGGTTAATTGTTTTCATGGTACAAATGGACCAACAGAAAATTTACAAACACCCACACATACACACACACATGCAGCTATTTATCATGTACATATTCTTGTTTAACTTTAGAATAATGGGCTTGCCTTGTGTTTGGATCCAGGAGTGCAATGGTTTTGGGGTGTTATATAATAATTTAATAGGGCTGTTTTGATATAGAGTGTATCGGTGCGCAGGGCTACAGAGCGCATAGCCTAGGTAGCCATGGCGCGTATGTTCAGGGGGATTATGTTTGATAGAGATTACTTTTTTGCAGGGGAAGTTTATGGAGTTTTGAGTTATTGCACGGAATTTAACAGAAGCGTATGATTGATGTGAACTTCCTATTTTTTTCTTAATTTATCATGATAGTACAAAGTCTTGTTGAACAAAGGTTAAGAGGATGATTTGTTAATGTCACTGGGACCGAGACTGCCATAGTAAATGCATGTAGCAGTATCACAAATTACCATCCCCAATGCCCAAATCGAGCAGATAGAGCAGTAGTGTCCTACCCTCCCTGTTACCAGAACACCACACGTATAGTCTCAACTCTTGATCGATTACGCTGTACCAACAGAGATACAGAATGCTTGCTGCTTTGCCGTATTGTAGTCTATAAACGGTTTAAGAGATGAATAGTGTGGTGGCAGTGTTAAGTTACCAGGTCACGTGCAGGTACCAGATATCAGTTTGCTCTTCGGGGGCGGACCCCCCGATATATATATAAAACCAGACTATGTTAAATTTCAAGGTCTTAACATATGACACTCTGACCCAAAGTGCTATTATTTTTTTCCAAAAGACACCGTTTATTATGTCTAAACAGTACAAAATTTACCTTTTCCCTACTGATTCAAAAAAACCGACGTACGATGACGATAATCGATTGTTTTTTTCAATGTAGGATAACTTGTACGTCAGTTTTACCTGAATGGGTCCCCCGGGATGACAAAATTAATAAACCAATCAATAAAAAAAATAAAAAAAATAAAAATCTTTCTTTTTTCCAAAAAGTGGCTGTTCTTCCCATAATAACATGATTCCCTTTTTAAGATTCAACATCTGTATATTGTTCTTTAATAATTAATATTCAACTGTCCCCGCATGAACTGTGTGGCAAAAGCTGGGTCCTAAGTTACAAATGAAAAATAGTCAGCCGGCTAAATACCCTTACCGTGGACTGAATGAGCAAACGGATCCCCGTGTTAGTTGTAGCAGCCTTACAGCCACTTGCACGAAGCTGCGGGGGTTATGCGTATACGGTCTAGACATGAGAGTAATCGTATCCCCAGGTGGTTGGGTTACTTATTTCAAATGATTTAAAGGGGGGGGGTGGGCCCCCAAATTTAGTTGTATAGAGTTTTCTTCGTGATAAAGGCCATCACCAAAACCCATCTGTTAGAGTTTGTGCCAATAATTTCAATCGGTTTTTTTGATGTGAGAGCTAAATGAAAATTTGCTTCTATCAAGCCCATTGAGAACTGTGTAAAATGAAAAATAGAGCACATTTTCGCTCATAACTTCCACCTTCTTGCTGATATGGAGATGATCTCCTCCTTGGATTTATTTTTAAGGTTTTCATTTTCAACTTGATGTTTTTCATTAGCAAATATGGTGGTAGTGTCAAAACTAGATCTGCATGGTCCTACAGATTTTTTTGTGGCAGCTCGTATCTTTATTATTCCAATTTGTCAATATTGACTTGTCATGTTGGGACTCAAACAGGGCGTCAAATGGGGATGCCTCCACCATGCAACAATTGAATTTTTTTGAAATACGTCAAATAAGACCTTTGGGTGAAGTATATATTTAAAATAATATGTAAAGGTTCCTGTGAAAAATGCCAAAAATCTGGCTTCAATGTGTTAAAACGCAGTGTGGTAGAATATAACGGGACGTTCTACACTCTTCAATGAAAAAATTTAGATGTTGGGTCTCGAAAGTTTCTTGGAAAAACAACTGAAAATACAGATAGATAGCGGTCACTAGCTATATTGACTAACGATACAAAGAAAGTTCATCATGCCAGTTTTGTAATCTAATCTTGACAACGATCACAAAACATCGCAAACCTCAAGTTAAACTTGCTAACAGAATTATTTTTAAGCCTGGCATACATGTACTATGTGCACATGTGTTAAAGGCTGCAACGAGCTCCCTTGGACGTTGAGGGCACCCAAATATTGGTCATAATAGTAATTCATATCGATTATTAGACATTCAATTATTTTCTTACCTTGTATTTAGCTACAGAATGTATTAAAAGAGAAAAAGAAAATATTTTCTTTTTTGATTTGCTTTTTTAAATGCAAGATACAACATGGGCTAAATTTATATTGCTCCATACGAAATTAGACATTTCACAACATTTGTACCAAAGAAACATTTTATCAGCTTCATCCTTTCAGATGTGGATTTTTTTATTAGAAAGCTTACATTAATGCAAAAATCAGAATTTTCACATTTTTAGGGACCCCTATTATGCTGAATCTCTTGTTGCCACCTTTAACTCTTGCTTGCATAAGGGGTTTGCCTCGTTCATGCATAACCCCCTCCCCCCTCCCCCCCCCCCCCCCCCCCAATTATACTACCAAACAACCCCCAATCCACCAAAAAACCAACATTTTAAAAACAAAAAAACAGTTAACATTAAAAAAAAAAAAATGAAGAAGTTGTTCAGTAAGAAAATTAGGGGCAAAACATTGAATTTTAATTTTCTCAAAAGTGCAAAAATTTACAACTTAATTTGTTTCTGATTTTATTGGCATTGCTTCACCTAGACTAGTGCCTGATTGCTTTAATTGGTGTAGAATGAACTATTTTAGCATATTAAGCACAAACATAAGGAGGTGTTCATAGCCATTGGATATTTTTTAGGGTTACTTGTATCATTTACCATAGGTTCCTACAGCAATCCGCTACATGAGGTATATTAAATATTATGGCTCCAATGGCCTACTATACTTTAATAGATTTTTTTAATTATTTACTTTGTTTATGTCACTAGGTGTATGCAGTATGAAAAGCAGAATCACAGTAACTCTAATAAGATTTTTCATTTTTGTCATGGGCACTTCCATTAGTGCATAAGGGGGGGCTCCTAGGGACCCATGCTAATTAACACAAAATGTTCTTTGTGAACAATATTATACTGCGAGTTGTGATTGTGGTTCAGTTCATTTGATGTGTTGGAATTTGACTGGTGTTTTTCCCGATGACTTCTACTACTCTTCTTTTTTACAAGATTTTGACTTGCTCTTGAATTTTTCAAAAAGTTCCGTCCCTAGCTTATGTAATGATTTTTGTTAGGACTCCAGTAACTCTTCAATTGCTGCTTTTGATGCTAATTTCATCAAACAATTTTGTTCCAAGTTTGAAATGGACTCCTGAATAGACCTGTAGACATTGTGTTCAATATTGTCTATTTTGGAGTTCGTTTGTTCCATTTTATTGTGTAGGTGTGCTTTGAGTGTTGCATTATTTTCAATTTTGCCTTCTAGACATTCCCTTAAGTTATTGGTATGTCGTTCCATTTTCTCCAAAGAAATGTTTTGGTTTTCTAACATCTGCACCATTTGCTGAAAAAACCTGATTTGTCAATTTGCTTAAATTTCACATATACAACATGGGCTAAATTGCCTATTTGCTCCTACAAACATACGAATTAGCAATTTCACAATATTTGTACCCAGTAAACCTTGCTCATCTTAATCCTTTCACAGATGTGGAATTTTTTATATAAGCTTTACATTAATGCAAAAATCAAATTTTCACATTTTTATAGGGACCCCTATTAGGTGAAATCTCTCGTTACACTTAGATCTTTCTTCATATGAGGGGCGTTGCACTTCCCGTTAGCTGCATAACCCCCCCCCCCCCCCCCCATATACTAATTTCCTAAGGATTGTTAGATGAAATCCACCACATGTTAGAAAGGCTTCAAAGACATCAGCATAAAACTAAAAACTTGCAAGAAGTGGGTTCAGTAAGAAAATGAGGGGCAAAACATTGATTTATTTTGCGCTCCAAAATGGCAAAAATACACTAATTTTTTTCTTCTGTTCTTTCTGCATTTTCTTCTATGTCATGGCCTACTACACCTATACTAGTGCTGATTGCTTTAATTGTTGAAGAATGAACTATATTTACAAATATTAAGCACAAACCATAAGTGGTGTCAATCCCATTTATATTTTTTTTAGGGTTACTTGTATAATTACCATGGTTCAACTGCTAATGATGTATATAAAATATTATGGGCTCCACTTGCCTCCTTATACTGTACTAGATGTTTTTAAATTATTTACTTTGTTTGATGTCACTAGGCGTAAGGCATTATGAAAATCAGAATCACAGTAACACTAATAAGATTTTTCATTTTTGTCATGGGCACTCCCTTATAGTGCATAAGGGGGTGCTCCTAGGGACCCAACCTGCTAATTACACAAAATGTTCTTTGATGAACAATATTATACTGAGAGTTGTGGATTGGTGTGTCAAGTTCAATTTGATTTGTTGGAATTGACTGGTGTTTTTTCCACATGACTTCTACAACCTCTTCTTTTACATAGATTTGGACTTGCTCTTGAATTTTTCAAAAAGTTCCGTCCCCAAGCGTTTGTAATCTATTTTTTGTTAACTCCAGTCACTCTTCACTAGGGCTGCTTTATGAATGCTAATATTCATCAAACAATTTTGTTCCAAGTTTGGGAAATGGACGCTGAATAGACCTGTAGACCTTGTGGATCAATACATTCGAATCTATTTGGAGTTCGGTTTTTCCATTTTATTGATGTATTGTGTGCTTTGAGTTTTGCATTATTTTTCAATTTGCCTTCTAGACTTCCCTAATTAAAGTTTTGGTATGTCCGTTCCTTTTTCTCCAAAGCAAAATGTTTTTGTTTTTCTAACATCTGCACCATTGCTGAAAAAACCTGATTTGTTCTGAACTATCATTTCTGTTCGGTTTGTCTACTGTCCGCTTTAAAGCACTAAGTCTGAATCACCTTTTTTTGGCATGTCGGAACCAATATTTTGCACTATACATGCAATTCATTAATCACGTTCGAACATTTCATTAATGATACGACCATCACCTGTTTTTCGCGACTTTGTCACATTTGCCTTCCGCCTTTGTTATGATGCATAACTAGCCTTTTCTGATCATTTTTATCTTGAGGTAAATCTTTGAGGACTTCCTAAGTCGACAAAACCCTTCTTGATCCATGTTTTTAAAGGCAACAATGGAAGAGAATTGCACTCCTCTATACTCCATAAACCTAGAATACAAGTAAAATTAATCGATACGCTGCGCATCATTATCGCGCTTTACTACCAAACGCGCTTATACACACTTAGGCGCTCCCTAAATCATGAAGACGCGTGTTTTAATACACAGCGCACATGTACGACCAAACAAAACGCTTACACTGATTACAAAAATACTCATGCTCGTAAAGTCTACATACCATGCACTTCCTTGTGAGACTTGTGTGGGAGTTTTTTGATTACTATTGTACTTCTATGTTTATGGAGTATATTCACTTTCGCTACTAGAATCGTATTTGCCATGAACTTTTTACACTTTCTGATTTGGGGAAAAACACACAAGCCTGATCAGTTCAAATAATGTGATATTTACTGTTATCACCTTTCAACCGTTTGCGTGTCTTACAATGCTTTCTTTCTGCAACGCAACATGAGGATAGAGAAACATTAAATCAGAATTGCCAACTCCTGTCAACACTCTCATAGAATGGCTTAGAAATCTATCTCCACTAACCAACTCCTCATTTCCCATCGGATGAGAGAGAAAGAGTTAACATTCACCTTTTAATGATGATCACCATTTACCTTTCCCTCAAAGCCAGCCTTCCAGTAAGTTCTTTACAATCGTCTAACATCCGCTTTTGGAATATCTACCTCCGTCTCAGCTCTCTTATTAATAATTTTTTCCATCTTTGTTATTTGAACCAAAACAGGCAAGTCTTTGTTTTCATTGTTGCATCTGCCACAATTATCAATCAGTTCTTGACTCTGTAAGCAGTCCGCATGGCTCAATTTTGCCAACATGTTGGAGTCCCTGATGCAATTAAATTGGTTAGTCTATATGTCCTCTGATATACCTGCATTTTTTCGGAGGGTTAAGACCAGTTTTTCAAGTGGTGATGGGTTGACTAGAACAATGTGCCGCCTATTGAGGCATGCTAGTCCCATCACCGGGTGTTGTTCCTGTTGTTCAAAGCTGACAAATGTGTCCTGATGGGTGTCAATGCTGTTATCTGGATCACATGCATAAATTTTTTTCATACTGCTGAGACTCTTTCCTGGGAATCGGCAAATGTTTGTGTCTTCAGATGTGGAGGTTATGGCCTTCCGTGAACCATTCACACTGCATTTGGACATGTACTACTTTGTCCATTCTCTCGTCATCAGGTGGTTCATAATTTTGTGTGGATGTGGAATTTTAGCGCTTTCAGGAAAGCATCTGAGATTTTCAAAGCATCACAAGCGGTATTCATCTGTGGATGTTCAAGAAACCCATTTTATTTTAACATTAATATTGAAGGTTTAAATCCTTTATTTTGAGTTTAATTACCATGAGTTTTTCCTATCTTTAGGCAAATATGCAACAAAGTCAAATATCTTCCAAATTCCACCAGACCGGTCAAATAGGGTGTATATCGAAAGAATCAACTCTGCACTTTATAATTTAGAAGGCTTGTGGAGTGCACTTTACTTTGGCATTGTAATATTGACGGACGCAATTTTTTCAAGTTGATGAAATACTTAATGTTTTCCCTTAGGCCTTGTTTCTGTTGTCAGTGAATTTGCTCTAATCAAAAAAAAATTGCAATTTTTTTCTTGTTTTGCTTTGTCTCTTTTAATAAACCTGGCCGAAAATAGGCAACAAATCAAATGGCACTGGCTACGATTAGCCAAACAACAAAAACCCTCCCATAATTTGCCTCATCTCTAGTTGTACCCCTCCCACTCCCCACTGTCCCCCAGAGTTTAGTCTGACTGGCTGCCTCCTTAGTGTCCTTCTTGGACTGGTTTGAGTCTCTTTGCCATTCCCTTCATCTAGGGGTGTGTGTGCTTTAACTGTTGGCCACCCTTGGAAGATTTATCTGCTTCGATTGTTGCTTCTGGTCATCTGCTTTAGTGCGCTTTTTGATTCTAGCTGTGTAATGTTGGCTTCTACAGCACACAGTACAAGCTGTTGTGCATGTCCACATAATTACCAAATTGTCAACTACAGGATAACATGAAGTAGAACAATCAACATGGGGTCAAAGGTCATCTAGAGAACATGGCCCAAAATGGTCAGATTTCTCAATTTGCTTGGTGTTTCACCAATAATTGTGTGACACATTACATTTCAAACTGTCATTTCAAATATGACTTGCTCAGATGAAACCTGGACAGTCACCAGAGCATGTACAGACTATGGGGCATAGGCCAAATAACCAACTATAGGCCTATAACAAATTTTGTAATCCACATCAGGGGGCTAGGGTAAAACCAAGTGTAAATTCATAATAAATCATTAAAATCATAACTTTGATAAGGTTAGCTCATCTGATGGCGACACAGAAGAATTTGAAATAAGGGCAGGTGTTCTTCAAGGAGATACCCTCCCTCCTTTCGTCTTCATTGTAGTTCTAGACTACTGCCTCCGTCAAGCTGTTCCTCCGGACAAGACCAGGGAACTTGGATTTACCATCAAACCAAGGCAATCCAGGAGAATTGAAAAGCAGACCATCACAGATCTTGGCTTTGCTGATGACTTGGCCCTCCTTTCAGATACTACCGACCAGGCACAAGAACTTCTACTTGCACTAGAGACAGAGGCAGAGAAGGTTGGACTTAACACCTCCTATGTACACAAAGGCAGCATTTTATAATACCTGCCACATGTTTTGATCGAGATCTCGATCACTTGAGCACTGTAAGTGTTAAAATCAATGCCAAGAAAACAAATTACATGTCCTTCAACCAAAAGACCAACATACCACTCAAAACCATGAATAGTAGCATACTGCAGCCAGTCAATGACTTCAAATACCTGGGTGCATATATAGCAACTTCTAAGCAAGACATCCATGTACGAAAGGGACAAACTTGGCAAGCTGTCAACAAGCTATGTAAGATCTGGAAGTCGGGACTCCCTAGGGAAACAAAAATCAAAGTTTTTCTGACTCTGGTTGAGCCAATTCTCCTCTATGGTTCTGAGGCGTGGACCCTTACCAAACAACTTGAACGAAATCTAGATGGTTGTTATACTAGACTTTTAAGGGCAACCCTTAATGTAAGTTGGAAACAGAAGATCCCCAACCAACAACTAGATATCACAAAACAAAAATCAGCGAGCAAAGAGATCTAAGGCCCCCCCCCGCCCCCCCCCCCCCCCACTGCGGGTCATTCTACCGTCACCAAGAGAAGCTGCTAGCAAGTTCATTCTTTGAAACAAAAACATGGTATTACTGGCTCAAGGAATAAAACACATCTGCACATCCTTCTAGAGGACACTGGGGTTGAAGGTGTGTCTGAGCTGGCAGCCCTCATGGAAGACAAAAAGGACTGGAAATCCCGGTGCCAAGCTATAATCAAACCAGCTGTAACTTCCTCTCATGATGATGGTGGACTGAGGTCGAAATGATGATGATAACCGTCTGTTCCTGCGCACAACAGGAATTTCCTTGAAAATAAATAGAATGTCCCTTCAATGGCTTCCCAATATCAGTGACCAATGGATATCTGTAGACTTCAGCAAACCACAAGCTAAAGATATTCAACAATCGGCCCGGTATGCGGAGCCATTGTTATAGTGTCATGCAGTTGAAGACTCCAGGTGATATCACCTGTGCGATTCGGGTTGAGTAACAAATACCTGTCCTCTTTCACAAAAACTAACTAGTGTACATTAAAATAAAGGTCATTGACACGAAGTTGTCTTCTGAAAACGTTGCAAATTGAATAAGTTACAGATTTTGGTTCTGAACAAAGTTGTTAGGTCAATGCTTGCCCAGCAAATTTCTTCATAGATTTTTGTTCATCTTCCTTTTCAAATGATGAAAAATATGGTCAAAGTTAATTGAACATACACTATAGAAGCTAAGATTTATTTGTTTGAGGATAAGTATTTTGTGCTCGCATTATGACAAAAAATACTGTCTAAATCAGAGAGGTGATAACACCTGAAATCTTTAACTGTGAGACAATATTGCAATGGTCCTGCAATCCCAGATGAAAAGGAATCTGAAGTGTTTTCTCCGCCGCATACTGGGCCAATAGTTGAAAATCTTTAGCTCCATTATTTGATGTCTAAGAGATAGAAAAGTGATGGAAAAATAACCCATAGACCTCCCAAAATGTGCGACGCATGTACTTGCATAGGACTTGGCATAGTTGTATATAACTCAAACTAACCTCAGTTTTTGGTGGCACAAAAATGTCCAGGTTGTGCCAGGAAGGCAGCTTTAGACATGGACTCTATATTATTTTTTTTCTGTCAACTCCATACAAATTGAGGACACACATGGCTTGTCCTGGCTATATAGCCAATTGTTTAAAAATGAATATACAATTACCTCAATATGGGCGACTGCAGGGTCTGTATATTCTTTACTCCCATCAAGGTATTCATATCTTCTGGTACTAACATTAATTATATTCCAGGCATAAAATGTGTAGTTTGAGTCCCTTCAGAAAACAATCGAAATAGAATTCTGATGTGATGAATGGATGATCAACTATTACATAAACCCAGCAATATAGCCCACTCTTCAAACACGACCGGTTTAATCCACTAAAATACGGTTTCCAGTGGCGAAAATGTGGAGTCCAAAATAAGCGTCTTATCAGAGGGTTGGTACATTTTGTGACCCCACTTTTTCTGCTCCCAGTTGAATTCAGCAGCCTTGACGGAATAAAGTACAGTATTCTCTGCACTTTATTCCGTCAAGGCTGCTGAATTCAACTGGGAGCAGGCAAAAGTGGGAGCAGGCAAAGTGGGTGCAGTAAATGTACCAACCCCTTATGCCAGGCTGGTCCAACAACGTCTTGATTATCGGACCATATTCATAAATCTGTCAAGTTCTGATGTCCTTGTATAGGCCTATCACCAGCCATTCCTGTAAAGACCTAAATATTTAGATATGGTGACTAAGCTTTCATAATTTTCAAATGTTTCTAAACCCAGGCAGGACAATTATCATGTGACATGTGTCGTTGCACCTGTGTCTTCATTTACATAACAATTGCCAACATCCAACATATTGGAATTTTACCCGTAGAAATAAATGCATTGAACACCTTGCATAAAATGGGTGCCAGTTATGCACTATATGATTTTAAGAAAACAGGAATTTCATCTGGACCAGGAGATTTAATCTAAGCAGTTTTCTGGTAATTTTGGTGATAATTATATGAACCTGTTGATATTGCTTCTTTTCCTGATTCTATTGGTAGCTCTTTATTTCTCTCCTATTACTGTTGATGAGGTTCGTTCTGTTCTCAATGACTTAAATTCTATTAAAAGCATCAGTAATATCCTGACCATCCACCTTGAAAGACATCTGTGGAGAATCTTTACGAGCAGCCTTTATATAGGCCCAAAACTTCTTAGGATTAGCCGCAGCTTGCTTTGAAATGTCAATAGAATAATCATGATGACTTTTCCCAAGACTTGTTGCTGCATTCCTTAGCTTTTTCCACGCATCATCAGGCTTACTTTGCCTTGCTCATAGTTTCCCAACTAGAGCCCTGCGGGGCAAGATTTTTTTCACCCCGAGCCCGGACTACCCCGTTGCATCCGTCCCCGCCCCGACCCGATAATTTAAGGGCAAACCCGCCCGACCCGGACCGGCTAGCTTTTTTCATGACCGGACCGCTCTTTATGGAAAGGACCGGATGCCTCATGTCAATTCCCCCGGTAGAGCGAGTCCGTGTGAACTGAAGTTGTGAACTTTTTTAACACTTGAAAGTTTCAGATTCAATTGACATGGTGTTACCGCTTTCCTTGGTATTTACTAGTTATGTTAAAAAACTGCGTGAAAGAAAAACATTGCCATTCTTGGTCAAATTTTAACCTTTTCCGAAATCCGAAGTATATAATTGACAAAATCTTGTGTAAATGTTGGACTATATCAGGCTGATGCGAAATGGAATGTGACGGATTACTTATTGTTTTCCTCCCAAATAAATGAAAAACAAGGTGCAGTTGTCGTGAAGGCCGCACTATATAATCGCTTCACGCGATTTGTAATTGGTCGGGAAGCATGCGTTCCGTCCGGGGGGGGGGTCTCATTCGGATGAAGTATGGGTATGCGCTGCCTAAAGAACTCTGATTTCAGGCTTTTTTCAGTTTTTTTCGCAGAACCCCCATTTTAGACCATTTCAGTTCCAGAGACCCTACTTTTCATGTCCCAAGCCATTTTCTACCAAATTGTCTTCGAAAAACCTCAAAAGTATCGGAAATTGAGGGAAATCACACCTTATTTCTGAAATTTTGGAAACCTAGTTCCGAGACCCCCATTTTTTTGGGCTCAAATCAGCTCCGACCTCAATTTTTGAAATCTGGTGGCACATATCTACCGTGTACTTCAGTGTATAGGTATACGGGGACGTGCTGCCCAAATGAGTTAGTTTTTTCGCAGAAAATCCTAGACATGGGTCCTTTTTCAAGTCAAAATCCGTAGCGGATAGGTCTATGGGTCGTTTTATCGCGGCAATTCCTTAGATATTGGCCCATTTTTCCAAAAATGGTCTCAACAGAAAAAGCCTTGGAACTGGTTCCTGATTTGTGAAAAAAATGTGTAAAATCAGCCGTTTCTTTACAAAGTAAAATCCGTAGAAATGGGTATGGGTTTCAGAGCTCCGCCGGCACCCCCCCGTCAATTTGTAATTCGATTACCCCCCCCCCCCCCCCCCCCGATGCAGTCTCACTATTCATTTTAGAAATTCCTATTTTCTGGAGTCTGAACAGCCTTATACTCTATGCAAGTTGTTGCATCATACTAGCAGCAACCAAGCACACTTTTCAAATATTGACAACAATTCTGTAGACCACAGATTGCCCGGCCAACGAGCTATTTTACGTAACAACTTGCGTAGCGTATTCTAAAGTCGTAAGAAAGAACAAATACGCGCCGATTACTGTCATTAGCTGCCTATGAGTCAGCAGATATGACCAATGATAGGTGCGTATCAGTTTCGCAAACGCCCGCCGATCTCAGCTTCGCGGCGCAGCAATGGTGCCACTTTAATTTCTTTAATTCTGGCCCCGATTATCGTTTCTTAACATCTTCTCGGCTGAACAACATCAGTATTGAGGGTTTTTTTGCCAACGCAAATGCTACGCTAAAAAGTCACCGACCTTCTGGTTTGAAAAGCAGAACATGGCAGGGTAGCGTTTTTAATTGCGCGTTAAAAGATGAAACCAGTACAATCCCAGATATACATTTTCCTATGTTGCTCCGATTTTTTAACAGCTTAATTATTTCCCCGGACCGAATCCATATCCCCCGACCCGACCCGTCCAAAGACCCCCCCGGACCGACCGGAATAAGTGCTAAAATGCACCCCGACCCGCTTTGGTCCGGTCCGGTCCGAGGAATTTCGAGGATTCGGGGTGCCCCGCAGTGCTCTATTCCCAAACTTATTGACCCGAGACCCCATTTCTTGAACACTTTTTTGTTTTGCGATGACCCATTTAATCACAATAAGTCTCAAAAAAAGAATCGGACCATAAAAAGAGGTGTGGTGGAGAGGCACATAACCAGTAAGCAGCCAAGTTTTTCAACCAGGTGAAAGGGGCATTATGACAACCTTCAGTTTTTTTGGGTCTCCAAGGCTAAAAATAAAAACTGCAAAGGGAAAGTAAGGAAAAAAATACCTTTCTTTTGCTTTGTGTTTGACAACAATCGGAGCTTCCGTTCCAAAGTTATGGTCGAAATTGCAACTTCGCGAGCGAAAATTTTTTTTATTCGTTTTCTTATGTATTTCATTGGGTATTTTTTAAGATTTTTTTTTTTTTTTTTTTTTTCATATTTACCTTTTTCGGATTTAAAAATTTATCTCTCGAAAAATAATTTGGCTTTTTCTCTAATTTTCACAATTATTATGAAAATTCAGGCTAATTTTTCTAATTCATAATATGAGTAACAGTGTTTCTAAAATAACCAAACCTGAAAAACAGTGTTTCTAGACGAATCTCCAAGTAAATTTTTGACGATATGTCATCGCTGCGCGCAAGATTTCTCAAAAACGATTTACCCTAGAGAGATGGGATAAAAAGCAATAAGTATTTAAATTGGTTTGAGAATAACCCCCTCAATGTTGCCAATAGCACCAGGGAAACTTGATTTTAAGGGGGTCAGTAGTCAAAAAAAACATAAGACACAATAGAACTAAGCTTTTATACCTCTATACCCCTTTATTAATTGTGCAGCTTTCGTATCCCTATATTGTGTATCCAAGTGAGGAGAACTTTGTAAAATAGAACAAGCTTTTTACCTCTTAGCCCTTTTTATGGTGCAGCTTCTACTATCCGATATTGTGTATCAAGTGAGGAGAACTTTGTAAAATAGAACTACGGCTTTTATACCTCTATAGCCCCTTTTATGGTGGCAGCTTTATTTGTTCCCTTATCCGATATTGTGTTCATGTGAGAACTTGTCAAATAAACTAAGCTTTTATACCTCTATAGCCCTTTTTTTTTAATGGTGCAGCTTCCTTATCCGATATTGTGTATCAAGGAGGAGAACGTTGTAAAATAAAAACTACGCTTATACCTCTATAGCCCTTTTTATTGGTGCGCTTTCTTATCCGATATTGTGTATCAAGTGAGGAGACCTTTGTAAAATAGCACTAAGCTTTTTTATACCTCTATAGCCCTTTTTAATTGTGGAGCTTCTTCCGATTTGTGTATCACGTGAGGAAACTTTGTAAAATAGAACTAAGCTTGTTACTCTATAGCCCTTTTTAATGGGTCAGCTTTCTTATCCGATATGGTGGTATCAAGTGAGGAGAACTTTGTAAAATTAGAACTAAGCTTTTATACCTCTTAGCCCTTTTTAATGGTAGCAGCTTCCTTATCGATATTGTGTATTAGGAGATCCCAGCCAACAATAACTCCACAGTAGTCTTCCCATTCTGGAAGAAATAAATGTTGCAAAACATTAGATACAGTTTATCTGCATTCAAATGACAAAACATGTCTGAGATATTAAACGTTTAGCTGCTTGACAAAACATGTGTTTGGCAATGACTGAGAACATTCAAGGTGCAGGTTCCGATCCGTCTGTGGTACCCCCCCCAATTACCCGAAGTGTTTGTATCGATTTTGATATCAGAATGAAAAGGCCGTATTTTTCTCATTGGGTTTTGTTCTTTACATATTGCCCTTTTCTGTATTTCAAAACTGTAATCTTTCATATCGGAGTTCCGTGGTAGCTTCCCAGCTCTTTTCTTATTTTGAAGCCTTTCGTCAGACGAGTTGTTTAGTAGCTTGTTGTGCTTGTTTTCCTGCCTGTTTGTACATTGCAGCAACATGCATGCTTGTCAAAATACAAACCTCTACTCAATTTCTGTCCCTAATGGGGACAGCAACACCTGTAGCACCCTTGTTGAAACGCCCATTGTAACAAAATGCTCGATTCTAATACAAATCTGCCCATGAAGCTTGAGAGCGCCTATGAATTCAGTTATTGAGCATGCGCTCAACACCACAACAGAATGGACTCATTAGCATTTTGTGTAGTCCCTCGTAAACATCGCTCAAGTAGAGCTGGGTTTGACCACCTGTCGTAAACAGGCTGAATAGTATCTGCAACATATATTGCTAGTGTGTACCAGTGAGTTCTTTGTGTGGTCCAAGGTAAGCTTCACCCCAGAGGGTGTTTTGAATCAATCCCATGATGCATTGCAATGTGCCTATACTATACTGTAATAAACACATGTCAGTACTTAGGGATAAAGTGTTCCAAAAGTTCAAGAACAACAAGACATTTCATTATCATGCAAACAATTCCCTAAGTACTAATGCTTTGTAGGCTAAAATGGGCGTAAAAGTCCGGGTTTTTATGTGTTAAGAATAGGATTTTTGTGGGATCACATGACCTCTTGTGGTGAAATTCCCAAACCTGGTGCATTGTGGGATTGACTCAATACACCCTCTGGCTTCACCCTTTGCTTCTGCACGACGATATATGCACCACAAATGCTCTCCTGGTGGGCATTTCTCATGTTGGGGGATTCATCGGTGGACATGGCATGATGTATAAAGTTGCATGTATAGCATCACTCATGTCTTCTACACTGTGTGAGTTCACACAAATTGCCTTGCCATAATAGGCTGTCATTTTTGTTACTGTCTTTTCTGTAAGTTTTCCATAGCCATATGCACGTCCACCGAGAACTATGCCTTCCTTCTTTTTGTCTGCAACAACTTTCCGAAGTGCAGTCCCCATTCTTTTTAGACACATGGTTAACACACTACTCTTTATCAGTGGGAAGTTCTACCCCCTATATGTCCTCTCTACATAAGTGATCATAAAGTTTAGTGTCGCCATCTGACAACATTGTGGTATACCTCGGCTTTGAATTTCTTATACTTCGGTTCCACATTATTGATCCTGCCACAAGTTCCATGCCAGTGGATGGACCATCATAATTTTTTGAGCATTTGCCATCCTATTTGTCTCTCATACATTCCCTAGCTGTGTTTATCACGGAACTTCTCATGTTTCTGTTCATGAACCACACAAGAATGGCATTACTTCAGTAGTACTGAAGTACTTCATAGTCAATAATCTGCCCTGTCGCAAAATAAAAACCTATGCCATACAAGGACGCGTGTCCTCGTTTCTGCCCTGTACCATACAGTGATGTCTGCAATGATGTCATCATCTCTTAAACCATTGTATGTGAGTCTCTATGTTTACGTATAATTTCTACACTTTCTTGAAGAACGGCTAAGGAGTTCCTCCATTGGGAATTCATCATACTCACTAACTTCAGGCTGCAAGAACTTCCAGGATTAAGGCTCATAATCAGCCTTGTGCAGGGTTTACTTTAGCACAAAATCCTCTATTCTGTCCACCAAGTAAGGTCAGTTGGTGATCGTTTTTCTCAAGAGAAGATACCAGTAGCTTCCCACAATGCATTGCTTCCATTGGAAGTTTTGTACAGGTTGCCATGTGGATCGTTAGAGATGAAACACTCTTAAAATGCAAGTTTGTGACCAGTACTGTCAATTTAGCCATGTTTTCATCACTAACGATCCACATCAGTACCTGTACAAAAAACCTCCATTGGAAGCAATGCATTGTGGGAAGCTATTGAAATCTTCTCTTGTTTTTCTCCATGCAAATCATCAATTTTTTTTTAACCCTGTTTTTTGTTGCATATTTGCAATGCTAACCAATGTATTAGATCACACCTGAAGTGAATAAGCCAAATACACCAATGCTGTGCCACATGGAAGTACAGAGGGATGCTTAAATTTCTCTCTGAATGTTGACCCAGAATAAAGATGAAATAAACAAACCATATTTATGTAATAAGATGATCAGGCAAGTTCAAACAAGGTTTTCTTTTGTACTTATTTGTCCAATAAACTCTTGAAACGTTCTCGGTAGGTAGGTGGTCTATGACCATTCCAGTGCAATTTGAGAGAAATTTGTGTCCTCAATTTTTTTAGAGTTGCATTGGTGATTAGCTATATATTAAACTATATGTGTGAATGGTAGAGCTCAAAATTATCTTGTCAGAAAAGAAGGAATTTGGTAATTAGAATAATTATCAGAGGTTTACTTGAATTCAATTACATAACCCAAGCATCTTGAAGAAATGTAATCAGGGCTTGAAATAAGAATTTCAGATCCAGGAGCAATTTTGGGTGTTTTTAACATTTTATTGCCCCTGGTCTATACAAATGTATGGCTTATTATATTAGACGAAACGAACAGGCTCAGTGCACCCATTGGATTACATACTTTATTCCGTTATCATACATTTTATACTCTGACGGAATAAAGCGTGTAATCCAATGGGTGCACTGAGCCTGTTTCGTTTCGTCGAATATAATAAGCCCAAATGTACAGTTTTGTTTCAGAACCAGGGGCATTTTGCCTTTTAGCAGGGGTAAATTTGCCCCTGCTTATTTCAAGCCTTGAGTGTAATTGAATTTCTATCCCTTTCACTTTCGTATGATGCACAAATTTACCTAATTACTTTAATTGCAAGCCAGTGATGAACAAGACCAAATTAAAATATTGATGCTATCAAGTTATTTTTCCTAGTTATATTCCTTTATGTCCCTTATGCCATTTTTTGCCACCTTTTCAAAAATTGCAGAGTGGACTCTGCCTTGTTTTAGGGAGAAATTGCCCCTAGATCTAACAAGAAAAATAACACAACCACAAAAAAAGGGGAGGTAGTCAGGTTGGTAGTCATTTTCCAAAAAAGAATATTAGGGATATAAATGTAGGTGCATGCAGATGCATGACGTCACAAGAATTATCACCAACTGCTCCTTAAAAAGCTTTGCTGTAGTATAATCAATCAGTGTAAAAAATTGGGAAAGTGATATGTAAGAAGCACTGTACTGTACTGTCAGATGCACAAGACATTGCCAAACATCGCCAAACAATGCCAAATCTATAGGCCTAGCCTAGCTATAAGAGGCTGTCAGGAGGCTCATTTAGACCAAATATCTCAAAAACCACTGAGCTAAGCCTAGCATGCCTGGGGGAGAGGTACTGATACCAGGGTTTCCTACACGCTATACATGCACAAACAATGGCAATGATGGCCATGCTGAAGGGTAGCTTAAGCTAGATAGAGTCCAAAAGATTATACGGGGTAAAAATTGAAAGTTGTCCAATTTTGCTGAGCCGAACAAGCCAGGGGTTGGTAGAGGAGCGATAAATAGTATCTATAGGTGTTAGTCCAAAGTGCTCCCATCGCTTTCCTACAGCGGATAGCATCGGAACGGCAATATTTATTCACTCCTCTACCACCTGGCTTGTTGCCATCAATTGGTAAGGGCACCGTTCCACTCAGTAATACGGAGGTTGCCCGTTCGAGTTCCGGCCAAGCACACGTTTTGTTTTTTTCAACAGTTTTGTCGCTGGCCATCTCCAGGAAAAGATTAAATAATATTCTCCATGTCTGCCTGGAACTAAGTTAGTTCACATTTCAATCATGTTTTAAGTGTTCCAACTAATTTTTTTTCCAAGATTGTTGCTTTCCTTCCTTATGTTTCAAACAATTCTAAAACCCAAACACTATCATTCAAAATTACAATCCTTTGTATAAAGTAATGTGATAATCAATTCTTGACTTGTGGATATCAATTCTTGAAATGGATGTCCTTGCTCTCCACCACCAGTATTTAGTACATTGTTCCATATGTCATGGTAACTCAAAAGCAGTAAAGTATGAATATGTACATGTACCAGCAGTTATGCTAAATAGTTAGCTATACCAATAGCTCAATTTTGAATTTACTTTATAGACAAGTATAGATGATGTTTGATGATATCAATCTTTATAAAAAAAAAAAGCAAGGCGATTGGCATTTGATAGGCTTGGACAAACAAACGATATTGATTACAGTCCCATACCATATGTGCAGTTGGGCCCTAAAACAAAATAAGCATGCGTGACTGCAGGGTAAACATTAACCAAAGCAAAATACACTACCTATCTTTATAATGATTATTATTGGAAACTCTGCAATACACAGCTGTTAATCTTACGTATGGTCACTCATCACAGATATTTATTACCCAGAGTGCCTCAGGAATGTTGCTTCTTTAAAGGAAATATGTCATGTTGATTTTGGAAAATTATGGTATGGATTAAAAGCTTAAGTAACGTAGATTACATATAATCAAAATAAGTTGGAAAATTGGTCCACATGTGAGTCTTTTGCCTTCCTTTTAATTGTCCGCCCAATAGCTTACTAGAAAACGAATCCGACAAATCCACATCGCAGCAAAGTGGTGACGTCAACGTGTGACCATCCATAATTTACGTCGTTGGGACATCATATCGCAGTGTGCCACTTCAATAATAATAAAACACAACGAATGAAACAAAATATGTCATCTGTAACTTTTTTTTCTAATTATATACTTCCATTAATCCATTCAATATTACAGGGTAAGCAATAAAAAATTAGAGGTCAACACGATGTTTTGGTCATCACTTGACGTCATGAGGAGAGCAAAAAGTTGGGCGCTTTTTATCAATGAAGCCGTGGCGAAAATCCGCCCGTGTCTTCGTATGTCAAAAAGCAAAAAATAAAATGCCTTTCTTTTGTTAATTTTACATCAAAATGTATTATTTTTCGCGGAATTTGTGAGTGTATGTACTATATTTTATGAATGTAAGTCAAACTGAAGTTGGACCAAAAATCTTGACTAATTCCTTTGAAGTAAATAAAATGGCTAAATAACAGACTGTATGTACTTGTTTTTTGGTTTTGAGTATTTTGATTTAATGCCTTATTTTTGTTGTTTTCTGCAAAGAATTCAGAAGGCACATAGGGATTATTCTGTATGTCTGTATATGAGGCGTGTGTGGTCTAAATGTTAACCCTTAAATATATTGCATGCGGATGAGTTTGTAAGGGCTATGCAGATGAAACGTGGTGGAAAGGAGGGGGCGGGTTGGGTTTTGGGGGACTTATTTGACTGTGGCCTGTCACAAACCCACAACGGCGGACGACTCACTCACAGTTCCGGGGACCGGAATGTATTTTCATGGTTAAAAATATGTAAAAATCTATTGAAATGTTCCAAATATGTACAAATTGATGTTTCAGGTTGTTTGTCAATAAATTTCGTGTAGCCCTTTCAACACGCCTGTGTATACTCCCCACCATCAAAGTCAGTGTAAATCGCGTACTATGTTGTTACAACCTATTCTGTGTGGTGTAGAAATTGGGCATTAAATTTTGGACAATTTTTTTCGCAGAACATTGTCCAAAATTAGATACTGGAGTCAAGGCCTACTCCAAATCTTATATCTAAGTGGTGAATTTAAATGATTGTATATAGAAGTACCAGGTTACTAACATGTTAATTGATGAAAAGGGAAAAAATAAGTAGACACTATTGTAAATATGTGACTGGAGGAGAAAAGGTGATCACAAACGTTTGTATTATTTTTCAGGAATGATTACGAATCATAGTGTCAATAGATACATGAATGTTAGGGATCATTTTGTGTTTTTTTTTTTTTTTTTCCCCACAAAAATTTTTTTTAAAAAAGGGGGTTTTTTTGTTTTTTTTTTTTTTTCCCCCTCCATGATCACGAGAGCAGTAAGATCCAAGGGCTTACAGTGGGATGGTTTTATTGTGATATTTAGACTAAAATAAATGTGGGGGCAGTTGTATTCAAAGGTGGATATGATGGCGTGCACATGGACATTCGAAAAGCTCCTAAACAAGTGTTTCCACCAACTAAAAAACATTACCCTAAACAAGCGTTTTTATCTGTTTTGTTACCATAAACAAGGTCTTTTTAAGGTTTTTGCTACCTTAAAAGTAACACAAATGCATTTGTGTTGGTAATATGTGATGTCGATCAAGAAAATGAGTCGGAAGTCGCAAAAATTATTGATTCAAGATATAGCCAAACAAAGGAGAAAATGTCTTTTGTCTATTGTTTGCCACCCTTTCAACTGATTATATCTGTGGAACTTAATGGTCAATTCAATGGGGGTTTCAGCAAAATGTAGCTTTTAACGATGCATTCAGTTATGTGGAAAAGTAAAAAATTGAATATGACGACTTTCAGAATCATTTGCTGATCGCATCACAATATACTCTTATTAACTGGCTTTGATACTTTGCCTGTACTTAAAAATTACAATATTTTTTTATGATTGTGAATTCGTGTGTACATCACAATTCAGGATTACGAAAAAAAACATACCCTAGCTTTTTTCCATATTTGGTTTGACACCCTAATCAATGTACGCGCGTCTATCGCTGTTGGAACAAAGATACCCTTTTTACATGTTTTCTTGTTCACGCTTCATTTATCACCTTTGAATACAAGTGGCCACGGGTAAATGAGGTATACTTGTGACTCCATTTTTATTGTTTGACTTGGGTGTCTAATTTGACTTTTGTGTTAATTTTAACAAAAAAAAAATCACTCAAGTATACCCTCGTTAACTTAATGTGTGTGGTAAAAATAGTTGACCCTAAAAATAGATGCGGCAAAACAGTAGCAAATTTATGTACACATTATCATAGCTTCTCTCCAAAAGGACCATTACATGCCAGTGCAACAATGTGGGGCAATAACCAAGTGGAGGTTCGACGGTTCATCTAGAGGTCATGGATCAAAATGGTAATCTACATTTGTGTGATCGATGTTTAATGATACTTAAATACAAGGTTCGTGGGTAGCTGTCACATGGGGTGACCTTGGTGACCTCATGTGGCATTTGCGCCATTACTAACTGAAGTGGGCAGACAACAAATGTTTGGTGAATGCTGTGTTTTATAAAAATATTGTATCATGTATGAATATTGTACATTGGACATGTCGTTAATAAATTAATACAAACATACATATTGCGGGCCTTGTGTCTCTTTTGTGTGATTATCGATGAGTAAGGCATGGTCCAATGAATAAAACTTCTATCTGCGATGTTATTTCTGATTCATCAAGGAGAGAAACAGAATACCAGTGTTAAAACTTAGAAGAACTGATTAAAATCCATAACTAGTGGTGTTAGAATAACAAACGCAATATGGCATGATCATTCAGGGAGCTGGAGTGCAAAAGCCTCAAACTACCACAGACATGTAATCCGTCCATACCACCATCGCCCTTTTACAGATTTATTTTCCTGTCCTCATAAATCAAATTTGGGATTGCTACTGTATGTTCAATTAACATGAATCATTTATTCCACAATAGAACAGACATGTATGAAAGAAAAGTTCTTTCGGCCCTTCTTGATAAAGTGTACGTTTGTCTCCAAAATGACCAACTATCTAACATTAAGGATTCATGAAAATCATGAAAAATCGCTAAACTGTAACGATCACCCATGATTGTTCCGTGTTTGAGAATATTAAGGCAATATTGATTTTTTAGTATACTGCCTAACGTTAACACTGAGGTAACGTATCTGGTCGGCCTTTTCTTAATCGTGCTGTTCTTTAATAAAAGTACATGCTTCACTGACTTAGTCGCTATGGTCGCATTTCATAGTTGTGTGTCCTAAAATTATAACATGATAGAAAATAAACAACATCTGTACTTTTTCATAAACGGCGCATTACATTTAATCAATCCATTCTTAGACCATACAAGTATACCTTTTGGAAAGCGTATATTACAATGTTGCCAAAACGGCTAAGTACAACCTGTTCATACAGGGTGGGTAGAAATATACAGGGTGAAAAACCATAAAAGGTTAGCATTTTTTCTTGTCATGGTGAATTGTATGGTTTCCTTTTCTGAAATGATATGTAGATCACATATAAATGTGGATTCAGAAAGGTATTTCTTAGGCCCTTCAAACAAGCAAGAAAGAAAGAGTTCACAATACCTGGGTTAAATATACAGGGGTGGTCAACATTATGCTATTTTTAAGTGTTAAGAATACATGTAATAAGTTTTCATTACTACTTTTCAGAGTAAATCTTTTCCTGGTCATTGGTTATGGAAGGAACGCTTTCCTAACTAAATAGCCCAACTCTTGTGGACTGTATATCGGGTGGATCAGAAATAAAATTGTACCTGTAAGAGCAAAATTTATGGTGCTCAATTGTTTAATGCATATGGAAGTAGACCAATAACATAGTAGTAAAACGGTGTAGCCAGGAAAAAGTATATAGTTTAAGCCTCTTCTAAAAACAGCATTCCTGATAAAATCATATAGGGTGATAAAATTGATGGCAATCCTTCTGTATTTCTCACATTTTAAAATAGGATCTGCAAATATACACAGAAAAAAAATTCTGAATATACACTGATGGATTAAAGCATAATTGTCCTTTATTCAGTTTAAACAATTCACATTCTAAAATATTGTTAAAGGTACCCCCAAAATAAAGATTGTTGTGATGCTATGGCATGGCTGAAAAGTGAATATATTTAAATAAACAAAAAATGTCATGAAAAGACATCCACCCTAATAATTTAACTACCCTGTATATATATTCATATCAAAATATTTTGTGTTTTAAAAAACCGCCAGTGCAAATAACCGTCTCAGTGTTGGAGTCACAAGATAAGACATTTTACCGATAAGACACAAATAGATTTCGAAACTTGTCACAAAAAGGTAGTTTTCACCCTGTATAATTTTACTCACCCTGTATAATGATGGGTTGCTTTGCAGAATTGAATTTTAGGTATTCAACCATTGGATGAAAAAGAATTATGTCCTTACTGGTAAATACTTTTCAGGTAAAAGGCAGAAAGTGTTGTATTTTCAGTTTTTTATGTGTAAGTCTACCGGCTGCTCCTCCACCACGATGCTACTCACCCTGACATTACTTAGACAATTGTAAACGTAACTTTATTATCCATTTCAAATGAAATGGGACTGGTTTTGTCATTTTGTAGCTAAATAATTTTGTCTTTCTTGAATGCAAAAATTTTGTTGTCATACTGTCAGTACTTACTGACATATTTACTTTTGAACATAAAATTTGTGGGACACAGTAATCAATGTACGCGCGTATATCGCATGTTGGAAAAAAGATACCCTTTTTACATGTTTTCTTGTTCACGCATCATATCCACCTTTGAATACAAGTGGCCCCCGGGTAACTGAGGTATACTTGTGACTCCATTTCTTATGTTTTGACTTGTGTGTCTAATTTTGCTACTTTTGTGTCTAATTTTAACAAAAGAAAAATCACTCAAGTATACCCTCGTTAACTTAATGTGTGTGGTAAAAATGTTGACCTAAAAATATATGCGGAAACAGTAGCAAATTATATGTACACATTATCATAGCTTCTCTCACAAGGACCATTACATGCAAGTGCAACTGTGGGGCAATACCCAAGTGGAGTCGAAGGTCATCTAGAGGTCATGGCTCAAAATGGTATCTACATTTGTTGATCGATTTTCATGATACTTAAATACAATGGTTCTTGGGTAGTGTCCCACATGTTGGTGACCTTGGTGACCTCATGTGGCCTTTGTCTCCATTTATTAACTGCAGTGGCAGACAACACATGTTTGGTGAATGCTGTGTTTTATAAAAATATTGTATCATGTATTGAATATTGTACATTTGGACATGTCGTTAATAAATTAATACAACATACATATTTGCGGCCTTGTGTCCTCTTTTTTGTGATTATCGATGAGTAAGGCATGGTCCAATGACTAAACTTCTATCTGCGATGTTATTTCTTGATCTCATCAAGGAGAGAAGACATAATCCCAGTGTAAAATTAGAAATGATTAAATCCCATAACTAGTGGTGTTAGAATAACAAAAGACACTACTTGGAATATGTCATTCAGGGAGCTGGGTGCACAAGCTCCAACTACACAGTACATGTAATCCGTCCATACCACCATCGCCCTTTTACAGATTTATTTTTCCTGTCCTCATAAATCAATTTTGGGATTCTACTGTATGTTCAATTAACACTGAATCATTTATTCCACAATGAAACAGACATGTCATGAAAGAAAAGTTCTTTAGGCCATTCTCTGATAAAGTGTTCAAGTTTTGTCTCCAAAATGACCAACTATCAACATTAAGGAATTCCTGAAAATCATTGAAAATCGTAAACTTTAAGATCACCCATGCATTGTTCCGTGTTCTGAGAATATTAAGCAATATCTGATTTTTAAGTATACTAGCCTAACGTTAACACTGAAGTAACGTATCTGGGTAACGTATCTAGCTGGCCTTTTTCTTAGTCATGCTGTTCTTGATGAAAGTACATGCTTCACTGACTTAGTCTCTATGGTCGCATTTCATAAGTTGGTCCTAAAAACTATTACATGATAGAAAATAACAAATATTGTACCTTTTTCATTCAACGGAGCATTACATTTAATCAATACATTCTAGACCATTAAAAGTATACATTTTTGGAAACCTTATATTACAATGTTGCCAAAACAGCTAAGTACAACCTTGTCATACTGGGTGGGTCAGAAATATAAAAAAAAAAAAAAAAAAAATCTGCTTGCACAACTTCTTTGGGAACACTCTACTTGTACAGTTGCAATCTGGTGTGCTGCTCTTTGTCTTACAGCTATACGCGAAAGCAGGCGAGACTTGTGGTTCGAGAACCGCCTTGTTAAGTATAATAGCCTAACGTTAACACTGAAGTAACGTATCTGGGTAACGTATATGGCCGGCCTTTTTCTTAGTCATTGCTGTTCTTGATGAAAGTACATGCTTCACTGACTTAGCTCTATGGGTCGCATTTCATAAGTTGTCCTAAAAACTATTACATGATAGAAAATAACTAAATATTGTACCCTTTCAGTCAAACGGAGCAGTAATTTAGATAATTACATTCTAGACCATTAAAAGTATACATTTTTGGAAACCTTATATCTACAATGTTGGCCAAAAACAGTAAAGTACAAACCTGTCATACTGGGTGGGTTCGACCATTACAGGGTTGAAAACAACAAAAGTTAAGATTTTTTTTTTCTTGTCATGGTGACACTGTGTCGGTTCTCTTTTTGAATGATAGTAGATAAACATAAATTGGATCAGAAAGGTATTACTTCGGACCTTTCAAACAAGCAAAGCAAGAAAGAAAGCGGTTCACAATACCTGGTGTTCAATATACCGGGTGGGATAAAATTAGGCTGTATTTTAAGTGTAAAAATTACATGTATATAAGATTTTCAACTACGTTTCAGAGTAAATCTTTTCGGTCTTGGTAATGGAAGGAAGTGCTTCTAAACATTAAATAGCCCATATTCTGGTGTACTTTTGATTATACAGGGTGATCAGAAAAATAAAAATTACCGTAAGAGCAAAATTTCTGGTGCTCAACTGTCATAATGCTATGGAAGATGAACCAATAAAATATAAGTAAAACAGCGTAACCAGAAAGTATATAGTGTAAGCCTCTTCTAAAACCAGCATTCCTTGATAAAATCATATAGGGTGATAAAAATGGAAGGCAATCATTCTGTATTTCTCACATCTAAAATAGGATCCTGCACATATACACAGAAAAAAATTCTGAATATACACTGATGTATAAAGCATAATTTGTCCTTCATGCATTAAACACATTCACACTTCTAAAATATTATCTACAGGTACAAAATAAAGCATTTATTGTGACTGATATGCATGCTGAAAATGAATTTAAATACACAAATGTCGTGAAATAATCCACCCTATATAATTTGAACTACCCTGTATATATTATCTATCATATCAAATATTTCTTGTGTTTTAAAACATGCCCAGTGCAAAATAACCAGTCTCAAGTGTTGTATTTCACAAGATTAAGACATGTTTTACCGATAAGACACAACTAGATTTAGAAATTGTCACAAAAAGGTATTTTTTCACCCTGTATAATTTTACTCACCCTGTATAAATGCATGGTGTTTCTTTGCAGAATTTGCATCTTTAGGTATTCAACAATGCTTATGAAAAAGAATTATTTCCCTACTGTAAATACTTTTTCAGGTACAAAGGTCAGAAATTTGGTGTATTTTCAGTTTTTTATGTGTAAGTCTATGGGCTGCTCCTCCACCGACTGCTACTCCACCGACATACTTGGACAATTTTAAACGTAACTTTATTGTCCATTCAAATGAAATGGGACTTGGTGTCATTTTGTAGCTAATGTTGTTCTTTCTTTAATGCAAAAATTTTGTTGTCATACTTCAGTACTTCCTGAAATATTTTACTTTGAACATAAAATTTGTGGGACAAATGTAATATCTCCACCATATTTGACAGACCAACTTATGAAATGCGACCCTATACCTTATCAGGTATTACCTTCATACTAGAGCATGGTGTGGTATTCGATTTTATGTATCGCAACATTTTGCAAGAGCGTAGCACTAGGAGGAAGGTAACGTATCTGGCACGGTATGAACGTAACAGGAGGGATTTCTTTCATTACTAGGGCTGCCAATTGTTACTTTGAAACCAACTTTTTATGCAAAATGTATAACATAACATTGACATCTGCTCGATTTATCACATATTGGAACACTATTCTTCCGTTATTTTTATCAATTTGTATCCTTTCGAATTTTGGTAACGTATCTGGCTGCAATATTGGCGACATGCTCTCAGAACTCTTGCGAAACTTAAATAATCCAATATTATCATGTTTTGAAGTTAATAATTAGGGCATAATAGAGGCTAAAAAATGCAATGTTATCTGTGATATGCACTCTTGTGTAACAAGCAGGGACACATTTTAAAGAACGGATTTGGGCTGGCAACATGGAGATAAGCAAGAATTATGCATCTTTAGCCTTATAGACCATATTCAATATGACATCAGCCACCAGACATGTTGGTGGACAAGATGTATACATTCCAGGACTACAATACATTCACCTGTCAATCGATCCATGTTTAGCAATTACACAGGGATCATTGACAAGTGAATGTATTGTAGTACTGAAATGAGTCTGTCTTGCCCACCAACATGGCTGGCTATTGAGTACGGTCTATTGCTTGATACTTAAAGACACTATCAGTGATTTGCTAAATCAGAAAATCGAAAAATCATCAAAAATCAGATTTTTGCATGTATGTAACAAGTACAAGTATCCTAACATACCCTGCAAATGATAAGACCAGAAGCAACCTAATATGGACAGAATCGGAAATTTTAGTCATTACTGTCCGTTCGGACACTTACTACAACACGTAATTGATTGGGGAATCGTATCATGGAACACTGCCTTTTTCTTCCTTTTCTGTCAATTCTACAGGTGGAAAAGGTAACTTATGAGAATTCTACAGACTTATCCTTCACTTTGAAGCTATTCCTGCAAATTTCAAATATTTTTAAAATCACTGATAGTGTCTTTAATCACCCAGTTACAACTTCTAGTCTGGATCATTTTGAAAACCAAACTCTTCAGGTAGAAAGATCCTAATCAAAAATGTTTTTTCCTTAAAGAAATTAATTTTCTGTTTTGTGCAGTTTTTAGTAATTTCAACCATGAAAAATCTAAAAATGCTAATTACCGTATTTTAATGTTTGTTTCCTTAGCAACGTCTTCATACCTTAGTTCGGTTATTTTGCAAAAACTCAGAAATTAAAAACTATAAACACTCTGCTCTATACAGACCAGGGAATCGGGCAAATACAACCTCTTTTACATCTAGGTTTAGGGAAAGTAGTGGGATGGCTGCAAGAACACTGGTGATGTTAATTGACAGGTGAAAATAGTTGTTCGGATACTCACTATTTCTCAGTTTCTATTTTTGGTCCAAAGTGTCATATTTGATGCACAAATTTTTGAAGTAACAAAACTAGAGATAAAATGCCATTTGGCAGAGTTGTTTATTAGATGACTCTGCTTGTACGGGCATTTTTTATTTTTCAATAATCTACCCTGATTTGGAGTTATTAGCATTAAACATATTAATGAGATGCATTCACATAATTTTCATATTTTTGAATATTAATCAAAACCTCATGAAAAAGAAAAAATTCGTCAGTACAAGGAAAATTGTGTAATTATCCTAAAATTGAATAATTAAACGAGACTTACCTGGAAGTTGAAGTTTGATTAAAGTTCTATACTGCTCTCTGGAACTTCATATTAGGAATTACATGGGATACAACCGCGCATGCGTAGAGCCAGACATGGGACAGGTCCAGACTATCTAGTACTAGACCTCCCAAGTTAATCAACTTGTATTTGTTTGGTTAACTCACACTCTCAAATCTTTACAACCAATTTTTTACTGTAAATGCTCATGGTATTTACTATTGTGTACTATACCTTTGTATTATAATTTGTATAGTATAGATTTTGGGAGGGAGGGTGTGGATGTAATTCCTAATATCAAGTTCCAGAGAGCAGTATAGAACTTCAATCAAACTTCAACTTCCAGGTAAGTCTCGTTTAATTATTCAATTCTATACTGCCCTCTGGAATTGATACGAAATTACATGGGACTTCAAAGCAACTGGAACTGGCCCATGCAAACAATGTCGCACTTTAATCCATTAAATATCAAAGGTAAAGAGTGGTCAACCAACTGAATGTACTCAAAGACGTCGAGCCCAAATACAACTTGACCAGAAATGTTTTATCAAAAAATTTATATATTATTTCAAATTCTTCTTGTCAAAATATAATATACCGTTTAGAATTTACAATAATTTCTATAACACAAACTTTATACAGTTAATCTCTTTACTTCAGAGTTAAACACTTTCTTTTTCTTGACTTTTCAAGTTCACCAAATCTGTGAGCCGCTCATTTGTTTTCATTCAAAATGGATTTTTTGTATATTAACCAAGACATGTTCACACTTTCCTCAAAGATTAAGCCGGCATGTCAAGAGTTCTTTGTTGAAGCTAGTGCTGTTATGAATGAACTATCAAGTCCGATCAAACCCAATAAAGTACACTAATTGCTTCCTGAAATTTCCTGTAAGCTCCAGTTAAATTGACTTTTACGTCTAAACCATACCATAAATTTTACATTAATGCAAAATATATTTTAAAAATGATGCCAAACTGTTAAATGTATTATCCAGAATTATCATAAGTCCAGACTATGTATCAACTCTCGGGATAAATCTCATAATTTTGATTATCATTGGCAAATTTTCTCATGCACAATCCATGACTGCTGTAATAAATATAAAAGTGCATGGTTTTGACTTTCATTAATAGAAATATTTTCCCTCTCCTTTTTGAAGTAAATCACACATTACTTTTACATACGAAGAAACCTTGTATCTAATATATAGTAAATAATTATATTTCATCATGAAATTGGATTCTTTAATGGACAATAACAAGATTCTTTTCTAAATTCACGTGAATCTTTCAACAAAATTATCATAAAGACATTTTGGAAAAGATTACAATTCCCTCTCTTTTGTCAAGATTTCTTTTTGAGTTGAACTTCGTGAATTTGCTTTGTTCGAATTGTCAACTCCCATTTAAATTATCCTAACCATGTAAAACAATACTTTTGAGATTTGACCATTTTGGAAAATTTACAATATTATGCATTTCCAATTCCACCAAAATAACTTAAACCTTTTGAAATAGTAAATTTTCACTGTTGCAAAATTGATCGAAATATATAGAAAAGCAAAATATAAGAATTCAAAACTTAATTAATTGAAAATAAATGTTGACGCTGACTCTGGACACAAGTAGCAGCTTTTATGCACCCATCCCTGCCTGAACCCTCAGGCCAACACCAACATCAGGCTGCCGTTGACTTCCCTGGTAGAACGTCAAGTTCGTGACCAAAATGTGCTCCCTCATAAAGCTAACATTAAAAGACAACCTCCTGCAGCAGTATTCCACATCTACATAAAACTTGTTTTATGTGCACCACACAAGTTTCAATGTGGAACATAAATGATAAAATATTGTGGCAAAAGCTACATGGCTAGCATGATTTATCACAATCCATCCAAGAGCACAAGTAGAACCTCAGTTTTTCCTACCACCACACCCAGCACAGATTTTTCTATAGATGGATAGGACCACCTTGTATTTGGAATTTTTCAAGAAGAGATTCCACCCCTTCCAATCACAATGATAGAAATCGATTTGTAATGTGGGTCAACTCACTGACAATGTCCTGACAAAAGGAAC
>JAMKCH010011725.1:0-27944 GCA_023653785.1 Ophioderma brevispina
ACCCAGAGTGCAACGAGAAACAATTTTTGCGTTTCATTGCCATCTCGGCCGTTTTGTTTCCCCTTCCCGCACAGGAATAAGTAAGCAGCGTAAAGTCGTTAACGCGGCCCAGATGCAACGAAGAACATCGCGTTAATTTCCCGTAAGACGGCCCAGATGCCACCGAGGAACACTCGCGTCATTTTCCCGGAAGACGGCCCAGATGCAACAAAGAGGAACATCGCGCCATTTTCTCCGGCAAGAACATCCCAGATCACTACATCTTTGTCCCATAGCCGTACTGTTAAATCAAATCTCATTATAAATCCAACTCCCTGTCAAACTGCGGCTTTGCGTGTTGTATAATTAATTCCATATTGGGATCACAGTTTAGGGGAATCCCTTGACGTAGTAAATCTCCGAAGTTCGGCCGAAGATCACATTTTCCGAAGTTTTGTCGATGTTTTTCAGCTGTGTTTACCATCAGCGATGGCACTGTGGCTGTATAAAGAACTCGTGTACACTGCCGAATTCAGCCATCACTCACAAGGGGCCTTTCTTCCAGACACGGTCCACCATTTAGTACAAGGAAATAATATTTTTGACGCCGTGCATGATAAATAATCCGTTCTTCGCAGACCCTGGGTTTGTAGGGTTATCGGAGAGATTCATGCCAAAGAGTTTGTGACCGTACTTTCATGATCAGATCCGTGAATTTCAAGTCATGACATGAATGAATAGATATGCGAACTTTGTGAAATTGCTGACCATGCGGTAGGTAACGGAGGAGGTCCGTACTCTGATTATCAAGCAACTTACTGGGTGAGATTTTTTTAATTATTGCATTTCTACAAAAATGGAGGCTCTCATATGGTACTGGCCAACACTCCACTGATCTTGACCGTATAGTTTCTGTTTCCTTTCTTTCTTCTTCTTCCAACACTGAGAGTGTTGGCCGTATGTAGCACAAGCTCAGTCCATGGTCCCGTCCATAAAGTCACACAGCAAGAGTTCCTTATTGGTCCCCTCCCTACAAATTCTGCAGCCGTGAGGATTGAGAATAAACACAGGATAAGGTTGCAGAATTCGGGTGGAGGGGGACATATGGAACTTTTGTTGTGACGTATCCATGTATCAATCATAAATCTGGAAAAGAGCTAACCATTCTATATCGCAAGCCGTATGGGTCATATGTATTGCCGCAACATGTAAGAAAGTAGCAACGCTGTTTGAAATTACCTTGCAAAAATTTCACTTTGCCGCAAATTTCAAATGCTTGCAACTTCTTCAAAACCTGGCGACAATAGAAAATTAAAAGATGTTGGCCAATTAGAATTTCTGTGGATGTGTTTAAAATATTAACCCACAATGCATTGTCTTAAGCAACGCGTTGTGACAACCGTTGCGAGCCATCACACACACTGCAAGCTCACAACCCTTTTGCCCAACACGTTGTGTGGAATTCACCCCCCCCTCCTTCCACCAAGTTACAATCATCGTAGCCCTTTACAGAATCATACGGCATGCAATATATAAGGTTTAACCTTTTGACCCAAGACATCACACACACACCCACACACAGTTGTGCTTCTGCAATTCCTTGAGACGACACAAAAATCAAAATGGTAGACCCTATTTGTACTTAACGATTTACAATATTTTTGTTTATTATTCCAGGGTTATTGAAGTCATCCTGCCTGTTTTAGCCTGTTGCCATGAGAATAAGAATGGTCAACAAACAAATCTGTGAAGATCTCTTTTAAATTTTCCTGGAATTGAGGGGCATTCACTGGAAACTATTAACAAAGTGTTTTATTTTTATTAGACAAACACGGACACTAACCATGTAAATTAAATGACTTTTTGTTTTACACTTGATGGGATACTGCTGTGATCTAAATGGCTTCTCTGAAGACTGACTACTAGTATTTAAATTTTTGGGAATCGTAATTCATTTTTTTTCAAAAATACTTGTCACTGAATAAGGGCAAATGGAAAAAAAAAGTTTCTTTTCCCAGGGTCTTACAATTTTGGCAAAAAAAAAATCCTTGTGAGCTTTCTTGGTTGTTTTGGGCCCCTTTTTAATTTTCATGTGATCAATAAAAAATATATCACCTGGCAATAATGTTTTGATGTTGGGGCAAAGGTCAAGTTAGGGTCATTGGAGGTCAAAAGGGCATATGGGCCATAAGTGGTCATTCTGTGCATACCAATAGAGTCTGGACCGTGGTTTCTTTAGAGTATTTACTAGGCGGTCCTTGGAGTTGGCAATTACCTGTGTTTTGCGATCCCTGGAATTGACGACTCTCAGGTTTGCGTCATTTGACCTTGAATGACCCCTGATGTCCTGTCATGAGCTTCACACATTTTCACATCAACAAAACAAGAGCCCCCCCCCCCCGCCACAAGTTTCACCGGATACTAAAGTTTAACCCATTTGACCTCCTTACCTTGAATGACCCTGGATTGACCTTGTTGTGACCTTAAGATTTTTGGCATCAAGGTTCATGTCCATACACCAAACCCCAATGTTTACCCAAATTGACCTTTGATCCTTGAATGACCCCTAATTACCCACTAGCTTAGCATACCTGCTAGATGAATATACTGGGAATGTATTTTACCTAATTAGCGCCCAGGTTGCTTATACATACGTCAAAGCATGGGTATGAAAAGCACGGCCAAGTTACCCAATAGGACCCTACATACCTTTTTGATCCCAAATAACCCCCGAAAACGTGACCAAAAAAACTCGTACGGCGAAACTTTACCCAACATCCAAAACTCAGATCCATGCCATCAAAGCACGGCCAAGTTACCCGATAACGACCCCTGATGACCTTTGATCCCATAAAAATGCCCCCTCGAAAACGTGTCCACAATAACTGACGGTGAAACACCAACCACATCAAAACTCATATCCATAAGTAAAAAGGTGATGACTTTGACCCCAAAATGACCCTCGAAAACGTGATCACCAAACTTGTATGGCAAAACTCTAGCCCATACCAAAACTCATATCCATAGATCAAAGCACGACCCCGATTAAGGAACCCTGGAGGACCTTTGACACCAAAATGACCCCCTGGCCCTCGAAAACATGCCCACACAACTCGACGGCAAAAACTACCCCATCCAAAAAACTCTTATCCATATAGCAAAGCACGGCCAAGTTCCAGTTACCCGATAACGAACTAGATGACCCTTTGACCCCAAAATGACCCCTTGAAAAATGTGACCACAAAACTCGGACGGCAAAATCTACCACCATACCAAAACTCATATCCATAGGTCAAAGCACGGCCAAGTACCCGAGATACGACCCCTGGTGGACTTTGACCCCAAAATGGAGCCCCTCAAAACACATGACCACAAAACTCGGACGGTGATGATGAGATGATGATGTGATGTGAAACTCTACCACCACATCAAAAATTCATATTCCATACGTAAAAGCACGGCCAAGCTACCCAAAACGATCCATGGAATGACCCTTGACCCCCCCAATTATGACCCCTCAAAAAACGTGACCACAAATTGTATGGCAAAACTACCACCATACCAAAACTCATATCCATATATCAAAGCAAGGATAACGACCCTGGAGACCTTTGACACCCAACATGACCCCTGGCCCTCAAGCACGGGCCAGTTATCCCCCAATAAAGAACCCATGAATGACCTTTCCAGAGCTGCCAACATTGAGAATTTTGATCAGGGAGATTGATCTTGGACTCAGGGAGATTTGATTGATTTTGGAATCAGGGAGATTTGATATGAATCAGGGAGATTTGATCTTGGAATCAGGGAGATTTTTTTTTTGAAAGTTAGTGAGCATACCTAGGTCCTCAAGAGGATACAGCCAATGGATACTGTCTTAAAGACACGATCAAGTGATTCCAAACAGTAACCAAAAAAATCAAAAAATCAGATTTTTGCATGTATGTAACAAGTAAGGTATCTAACATACCCTGGCAAATGTTAAGACCAGAAGCACTAAAAGGACAGAATCTGAGATTGTAGTCATTACGGTCCGTTCGGACATTACTACAACACGTAATTGAACTGAGAGAATATCGTATCTTGGAACACTTGCCGTTTCTTTCCTTTTCTGTCAGTTCTCCAGCTAGAATAGAAGAAAGGTAACTTATGAGAATTCTACCAAGACTTATAATACACTTTTGAGCTATTCCTGCATTTCAAATATTGTTCAACTCACTCGATAGTGTCTTTAAGATCAATTGAAAGCTTCAACTGTCAGTAGGAAATTGTCCATTTGCATTGTTTTAAAAGAATGACATGAAAAGGTGAAGTATGAAAAGTAACTGAAAAGGTTCGTAACTTTTGAAAACGGAGCACCTGCTAGTTTGAAACTGCCATCATGAGATAAGCTCTTTAAAATAAAGCTTTTCGAAAAAAATTGACAGGGCCTCCGCCGTCTGACAGCCCCATTTAGGAACTGTCAGCAGGAACTAAGTCCATATGGAGATTTTTAAAAAAATATTGAAATGAACTTCGTTAAAGTAGTAAAAGTCAACTTTAAAGGCTCATAACTTGAAAAGGGAGCCATCTACAAACATGTGAACTGCACCATGAGATAAAGCTCTTAAAAAAAAAAAAAAAAAAAAAAAAAAAAACTTGAAAGGGAGCCGCCGTTTTTCTGAAAGCCCCTTTAGGGATGTCAGTGGGAACAAAGTCCACAACCAGGCATTAAAAAAAGATTATAACCTAACACTTTTGCATTAATAGCTGCTGGAGCAATATTCAAAAAGGGCAAACAGCAAATTCAACAACAGGTTCATTATCTGTAGGCCTATCCCGTTTGCACCAGTGGAGTTAATGTACACTGTAAAGACACAGCAACACAATGTAGGCAAATGTGGTCTCTCTTCGACTTTTTGCTGAAAATTCTTTTGAGACTTGGTTGCAAAAATACCCGAGTTATTAACATAACTAAAGGGCTTCTTGATCATCTGGTATACACCTTTCAAGTAAACATTTCACTAAGTGAAATTGAAAGTTTTACAATCAAGGGGTAGCACTTTAGGCATTCTGACCTTACTAACTAAACATGCCCATGGTCACACTTACCTCAGGAAGAGGACTATTTGAACAAACTATTTTTAAAATATCTATATTTTAAATTCCAAGTAGGCCTCCTTCTCTTGATAACCATAAGTTAACTTTAAAATACTTATTAATTTAATCATGTCTAATTATTAGACTCAAGTTTTAAGTCATTTACCACAATCAATTTCCCCACATTCCATGTGAAAATTCAAGGGCTGCAAAAAATGTTGAATTGTGGTCTGGTTTTGTGACATCTAAAATTACTCAAGTCAAATGAAACTGGAACTTGTGTTTGAACCTCAGTCCTTGGAAGCCCTCGCATGCTTGGTAGATATGGCAACACGATCACCATTTCACTTTCGCCCGAAGAACCCCATGGAACCGGTTAATAGGTGCCACACTAAACCAATAGCATTCAGTAAGACAGACGACAAGCGCGGCGGCATCAATGATTGTCCACAAACGTGACAAAAAAAGATACAAAAGTTACGGCAAACTGAATCCCGTCACTGAAATTTAAAAAATCAAAGCCCACACGAGATTCACCATGTGTCTGACTTCCAATAGGCAGCTTTTCGTCCAAAATGCCAAATAAAACACTCAGAGTAAGAGAAAAATAAGAACATGACGCTATCGATAGCACATAATAATAACCATCAATTTAATGAATTGATGGTTTAAAAAATGATCTAAAATTCATAGAGCTATAGTGTGGGAGAAAACTTTTAAATTTTGCAACTTGTTATAAAAATATTTTAAGTAGATTGTTATGCTTCATTTACTACCTTAAAAGTGCCACCGCAATAAGTATTAATTGAGCTTACCTGTATTATACAACAAGCAGCATCTTAGTTGGGGTAGAAAGGTTTACAACCGACCGACTAAAACAAGTTCACAAGTGTAAAATAGATTTCACACGCCGTTACCTTTGCATAGTTGACAATATCAATAATGTGCAACAATGGATTTTTAAAAGATTCATGTAATCTATTCTTGTTATTATTATGCAGCAACCAATTCATGAAGGAATGTGGCAAGAATTAGTGTTTTCTCTAAATTATTTTGAAAAGTATTTCTAGAAGTGGGGCTTATTATATTGGCCGAAACAAAACAAAACAGGCCAGTGCATCCCTATTGGCATACACGATTTTCGTCGTCATAGTATACAAATGTTATTATAAAGCGAAATAAAGCGTTTGTAATCCCATGGGTGTATTGAGTCTGTTTCCTTTAGTAAACTATCATAAGCCTACAAGCATTGATGCATCATACAATTATTAATACATGATGCTGCAGTTGTTCTCGGAAGTCAATTTATGAAATTGTTCCCACAATGCAATGGGAGGGTTGCTTAACAGCAGAGGTTTTTAATACCCTTGGTTTTATGCAATACGCCCAATGCATAGTGCGTGAATGATCCAAACAAAAACTTCCCTGGAAAATAAAACCCATGAACCAAATACTCCAAAGATTAGTTATTTTTTTTTGCAAAATGAAATGAAATGCAATTGATGATTCTTTGTTGGAAAACTGTTTGATGTGTGCATTCTGTAGAATTATCGTTGTTGAAATAAAATATACTGAAAAATTCTATAAAATTTGTTCAAAGGACTTGTATTTGATTGAGTTGCCGTTGTTTGGTATTAAAAGGCCACAAAAACTAGTGTTTGTCGTTTCCGAACCGCCTCAAAAGTGGTCGCATTTTTTCCTTCAGTCCAATCCAGAGCGTTACACCTTTGCAAAAGTGATGGATACTGACACACTATTCAGCCGTTCGTATAATAGGAGAATCAGTAGGACTCTGATCGCGGTTCGGTCCAGGCTGGCCAATGATGTCAAACAAACGGGTTTGAAGATGTGATGGAAAACACGCAGGACAGGACTAAGAGGTTTAATTTGCATAGCAATGTAGCAGGCATCTCCCCTTCGTATTCCCCAACTGTTCAATGACAAATCTTTAGCAGCATGAGTCCAAGCCTTGGTAGTCCTACTGATCTGCTATTTGAACCGAGGATGGTGGAAAAGGTTCCAGATCCATCACTATTACAAACTGCATTGGCGGTATGCCATGGATGGACTAAACAATCGCGCGACCTGCCCAAAATTGGTGGCTGTGGGTGGAGAAAAGGGGGGGGGTCTAAGTTGTGCATCTATGCTCATGCACATAATATGTTGCATCAAATTTACCAGCCACCTGTTTCTTTGAAATTTGTGACTGGCACCTAAGACATAATACCCTTTTATTTGCTATGTTGTCTTATTGACATCATTAAAACAATAAACAAATGATACAAAGTGGTACAAAGGGTATAAGGTAATTATACCAAAAATTTGCATAGTGAAAAATAGCATGGCAATAATACCACTGTCACTATACTCTGCTCATAATTTTTTTGAAACTTCAGAACGTACGCTTGCTTCCCCTCTAAAACGGAGCACCTCGCGTTTCCGTAGACATTGTATAATGCAATGATTCAACACGCGCGTTTGCCGCCATTGTGTGTCAAGAAAAAATGAGCCAGAGTATACTAAATAGCAGGAAGAAGAAATGCCCAACAAGCACTTATACTATAGGCAAAAATGGAATTGATTACTATCATGTAGATTGTAAACTATTCATAGTTTAATTTAATGTGCTTGTTTTTCTTACTGCAAGGGTGCTGCAGGTAGGGTAGACAATGGGCATTTAATTTGATTTTTGTCATCAGTCATTATGATTTAATGTCCATGGTACACTTGGAAATTCTGGCACAAACCACAATTGCTCAGGCAAAGTAGTTGTGAGTGTGATATCATGGGCAAACCTGCAAGGAAAAAAAACAAAAAAACAAATTCTACCAATTTGATTAATTAAAGACAAGTTTCCGACAGTTCATATTTTCATTTTTAATCAATATTTATTTGTTGTGGGCTACATATATGTACTGACACGTGTTACCCGTATGTTACTAAAGGCATGACGTAACTGGTTAAGATGTGGTCACATTTTTATATGTTCATTGTGGAGGCAAATTTTTTTTTGACGATGCAAAAGAGGTCCGAAATCATGGAATCGGAAGTTGAATAATAATTTTAGTAAACGCTTTTCAAGTAAACAAATGAACATGATTCATCAAAAGAAATTTTGAGTGTGAACCTTGGGGCATTATTACTCTTGTTTTAATCTTGCTTAAAGACACTCTCAGTGATTTGCTAAAGCAGCAAATCGAAAAAAAATTCATCAAAATTTCAATTTTTGCCTGTAGGTAACAATACAGGTATCCTAACATACACCTGCCAAATGATTGCAAGACCAGAAGAAGCAACCTAATAAGGACAGGATCGGGAGATTTTTAGTCATATTGTCCGAACGGAAACTTACTACAACCACGTAATTGAAATGGAGAATCGTATCCTGGAACACTGTGTTTTTCTCCCTTTTCTGTCAATTACAGCTGGAAAAGTTAAATAATGAGGAATTCTAACAGACTATCTTCAGTTTGACGCTATTCCTGCAAATTTCACATATTTTTCAAATATGATAGTGTCCTTTAATGAAATACATGGCAGGTACGTGACTGTAGAAAGTAAAGGGTGTCGAACAACACAATTTGAGGGTTGGAATTAATTATGGCATTTTCAGTAGTAAACTTCAAAAGTAAGTAACCATGAATGGGGTAAAGCCCGCGGTGTTGTGGTGAAAGAGGATAAGTCCAGCGGGAACCACAGTCCGGGCTCCATAGACATTAACGGAATAAAGCGTGAAACTAATATTGCATTAAGAGTCAACTGAAACGAGGGCTTTTCTGTACCGTTGTAGCCGGACTTAGAGTACGGGGACTACAATTAATTCACTCATGGCCATTGGGGCATGCCTGTCTTTATCCCCAAAATCATATCAAAAAATCCTTGGGCATTGCCTATTATATCCCTCAATGCATGCACGAACCTCCCCGGGGGAACCTCCAAATTCATTATAAAAATCCTAAATCATGAACCACTAATTGAATGTAAACACGGTGAGCTGAAGTAAAGTGTCCATGGCACAAGACCCTAGAAATCGATTTGCCCCTGCCTCTAAAAATGCAAAACGATGACAGGATACGTGTGCTTTGTTCACGCTGAACTAAAAACACGCACAGTACTGGATTTCCGAAAATTCCCGATTATTTTCTGATAGGAAACACAATCATTCAGAGCTAATAGTCCGCAGTTAAACTCAAAATGTCCGCACTCGAAAAAAAACACATTCTCACCACATTAGTTTCTACCGTTTTGATTTTTTTTGTAAACCAACATTGTAGGGAACCCACATAAACTTTTTAGTCATTTAATTTACATAACAAGAAGTTGGCTTACCTTTTAGGCAATCCATCACTTCACAAAAAAATCATTTCCAAAAGTATACCACAGGCAAAATTGTATCAATTGGCGAGAAAAAAGAAGAAAACGGTCAAATGTAAGGGGGGGATTCAGGCATTCGCAG
Source organism: Ophioderma brevispina (assembly GCA_023653785.1). NCBI lineage: Eukaryota > Metazoa > Echinodermata > Ophiuroidea > Amphilepidida > Ophiodermatidae > Ophioderma > Ophioderma brevispina. The sequence goes on from JAMKCH010011725.1 coordinate 9,515, forward strand.
CCAACAAAGTCTGATGTTCGGACATTACAAAATGCGAGTGCTTTTGGGATATCACTTCCTGTCAGGCGAGCCAACTTCCTATTATAGTATCGAGGTCATCGGAACATCTCGGATTTCTGAGGAACTCGTGAGTTGTTGCCTTAATGACCCCAGGACGACGGTCACGGCTCATTTGCATAAATTATGATCGTTTCGTTCTACCACAGTAAAGGTTCGTAGTGCAGATGACGAGGAACATCGCGTGCGAATGGCAATGAGAAAAGGGATCCTTAAATAAATAAATAAATAAATAATGGATGCGTTCTGAACAATGAAAACTGCATGAAATCTGTACCTTTAGGTTCGCCGTCGTGATGGGCGCTATTACGCTACGTCAATAGTCGTGCGTGGCGCTATTACGATACGTCATGCTCCGGTTTAAGTCATAATGCGTTTATGCATAATTAAAAGTTTTTTTTTTAGCGTATACGAAAATGGTGGCGCTATCACATCGATATCGAAAATTGTCTATGGGCATTACATTTGTACACAGTGTCACCCGCCCTGATGAAAAGCCTTGCGCCTTTTGCGGGCAAACGTCCGAAATGCAGTGAAAGCATCGCAGTCATTTTCCCGGAGAATGACGTCCCAGTGCAAAAGAGGAACATCGCGTCAGTTGCCGGGAAGACGGCCCAGATTGCGTGCAACGAGGAACCATCGCGTCATTTTCCGTAAAGACGCGGCCCCCAGATGAACGAGGACATCGCGTCATTCTTCCGGAAGAGGCCCAGTGCAAGTGAGGTGTATGTTGTAATGAGAGTCCATTGCGCGACAAAAAAGTTGTTGACGGCCCGAGATGCCAACGAGAAACATTTTCCGACCGTAACCACGTTTTCGTTGCCACCGATTGCGTCGGCCGCGTTGGGTTAATGGAATAAAGCACAGAGGAAGTATTTAACATCCGTTACAAACGAGGACGTCCGGTTTTTGGTAACGATTGTCCGCCTTTATACTAGTTGAAAAGTCAGGTGTGTAACACTACACGTCCTCGTGTAGGTGAGAAGAACAGCAACAACACACATACACACACAACACCATTTTATAATTATATAGGCCTATAAAACTCATCTGACTTTTGTTCAACCAGTTTCACGCCAATGAGGCACCTTAAACATTGTTCTTTTCGGCTTTAAGAAAAAATCAGTTGCAAATATCTGTGAAGAATCGCTAATTAAATGTTCATGCACCAAAATTTCACGTTCCGCCCAACCGGGCGGCTGCGGTCGGTCCTTGTGACATACGGTTGCCAGAAATTTCACACCGTAGAAAGCACCCGATGTCCATATTGTTTAAACAACCACACAGCACATCGACATGGAAGACAACCAAAAACGTTGTTATGATCAGTGGGAATTGCTTTTTGAAGCAGATCATGAACAATTTATTGGTAGAATAATTTTACCATCTACTTGGAATACCAATTGACTTTTTCTGACTCGGACGTAATTTCCCCATTTCGAGAACTAGAACTGTGATTCAATGCAACTCGTAGGACTTTTCGGTCATCGCTTCGACACAGAAATGGCGTCACTTTCAACCCTCCTATTTTGCTAGAACACCTTTTTGGGGATCGACCATATGGAATCTCTCTGTGTAAATAATGTTTGCCCTACATATTAAAGCAGTTTTTAATTAATACTAACAAACTTTTCATGAAATTCACAAAGTTGAACACTACTGGATTTTTCGAAATAGCTGCCCGCTGTCTTAACGGATTCTTTGTCGTCTCCTGCCAATTTTCACCGTGTATGAGGTAAGGACGCCACACTCGGCGGGCTCCTATACAGGGAACCTTTACGTCCTTTTTTGACATTGTGGTCGGCACGACGAAAGGCAATAATGGATTGAAACGCCGTGCAATCAAGCACTGTATAAATTGTATAGACTCATGGACTTGCTGACGCAGTTCCTGCATCGAAGTCAAATTACACTAAGAAAATAACCCTAATGGCCGCAGTATTTCTCATCACCTACTTGTACTTGTTTATTTATCTCCTGCAATTCTGTTTCTTTCTTCGATGAATAAATATTAGTCTGTATTTTGGAGATATTCTTGTCGGGATTCGTGCTACTGATTTTACTTATGTAATGTCTTTATACTAGAAATGAGGGGGGGTGATTCGTAAATGGGAATGCAAAAGATTGATAATGACTCATCCGACATGCCCCGAAATGTCCAGTATGACTCCGTTGTACTTAGGCGGCTCCTGATTTGCGCTATCAGATATTGTGGCAAAACTTTTTTTTCCTCGGAGCCCTAGATTGCCATTTGCACTGCTACGGTTATTGTATACGAGTGCTTCTACCGTGATGGCGAGTACTCCAACTAAAAACGTTCATCATCACAGTAGAAGTAGCTAGAAAAATAAAATTACCATTGCCTTTTATAATACTTGAACAGTAGATTCATCATTAGAAGAGCACTGCTCCCAAAGCATACCACAGTTTAAATGAAGTCAAAGTGCTACCTTTTTCTTCTTCTGCAAATTTGCAATGTTTAGTGGGAGGAAATCTGAATCTGTCCACCACCCTAACGTGCACAGTGTCCACTCACACGTTTGCAGAGTCCGAACTAATTAACGCTAAGCACGCTAAATGGAAATTTCAATGACCGCTCTTTGTGACTCCATGGGTCAGTGGTTCGACCAAATCTTTTCGACTAAACCACTTGTGGAACCACTCTGTCGCATTCCGTTGCATTATTCATGGCCAAATACACTAGGTCACGGAGTTTTGCCGCGCTTAAACGGCAAAATGCCGCTTTTTAAAGTCAAAAATCGCGAAATGCGTTTTCTTATGTTTGCCCTACTAATCAACCAGGAACACGAAAAAGTCTTTGTAAAAACATGCTCAAACTTCCAAAGTTGACCTCCTATTTCTTACTTTTTCTCGGCTGAAAAATTACAAGCAGCACATCATTATCACCTATTATTTTTCACCTTATTCCAAATAAAGATTTGAATCAGATGTAGATGGCCGTTTTTTTTTGGTTGCTGCCGCGGGCCTGAGTCTTTTCATGACATCCCCGAGAATATTTACTTTCGCACGTGGGTTTGGGGAATCCCCGGCCCCGGTGTCGGATGACGTGATCGCGGGACGGGTTTTCCACTCTTGCCCCTGAATGTGTGGTAGTTTGTGGTTTCCCTCTCTTTCCGCATCCTACCGATTTCCTTCCGGGAAAATAACCTTCCTACCGCCGCCAAGTCCGAATTTGTTTATATTCCGAAAGATTTAAACCAATGTTTATGACCAAAGACCCGATACCGCGCATTGATGATAGCTTTGATGAGCATACATTGTTTAATGCACCGAAGCGCAACCATATCATGACGCTCACCAATGGAATAGGTCCGGGTCATCGTTTCAACTAATCAAGGTTTGAGGTAGGTTCTACGCTAGGATTTTATTTATACATTTGGCCTATATTTTGCACTTATTGGAAGCTTTGTGAGTCCCCCCCATCAATTTTCGCCGACGGTTGCGTTAATATGATTTAATAATCAGTTTGTGTTTTGTTTTATTGCAAATTAACATTAAAAAAAGGTTTTTTTACAAAATCGTGAAAATTCGTCGATGGACCAACAAAATCGTGATAGACCCAAAATTCGCAAAATTTTTTGCGCTTTTGCGCGATCTGCGTCAAAACTGCTGGTGCCTACCATACACGATATTGACAGGGTCAACTTGCAACGCAATGCATGAATGTGATTCTGCACTTCGAAAACCGTCTGCTGCATGTTCCAAATTTCGCAGCCCAATTCAGCCTGCACACAACACAAGCGTATTCATTTGTATTACCCTCTCCCCATTGTTTTCTTCTTTCTCATCTCTGTCACTGCTGTTAATATTCATATAGTAACTATTACAGATTTGACCGACAGACCTCTGCGAGTCCACCGGAGATGCAAAAGCGATATGTGCACTTATACTCGCTAATTATTGCGTGAATCTCCTGGCACTGAATCAACGCCATGATGATGTCCGCGGTAATTTATTTTGAATCGGTACAAAACTCAATTATTTTCGCTGGTTACTACTAATAAAAAACAACAAGTTGCCCAGGGGTAGGTGGGCCAGAAACCCAATTTTAGAAGAGAGACGTCTCACTGGTTTATTAGCATTTAATTGACATGGTTTTTTCCCTCCCGTTATTGCCGGGGGAGGGGGAGGGGTGGCGGCAGCGTAAAAACAAATGTTGGGGTCCAATAGGAACCCCACACCTTGGTAACTTAAGCTAAGTGCTAACCTGACATCTGCAATGTTTGACAAATTTCCTTTTTTTCATGCAATGAAATGTACTTAAATGACAAAAAAAGGGGGTTTTCTTAAACTGGGAGCAAACCAGTGAGAGCTGCAAACAAAAATTATTTTTCTTTTTTTTTGGGGGGGGTGTTACAAAACAAAATAATGCAAACTATTTTTTTTAAGCTGAAAGACAATCCAACATTTGACACCTATTTGTAACGGCATTGGCAAAAGGAACCCTCACATCCCATTTCCTATTGAAAATGAAATGGTTGTTATTTATGTATCCAACTTTGACAAGAATAAACTTTTTTACAATTTTATGACACTACAAAAATTAATCTATACCCCTGGTGATAATATCACTAAATTTCACAAAGATCAAAGCACAACCAGTAAACTAACACGCCGTGTCAAACGCAGCGCAAACACAAACACCACACCTAAACACACCTACGACTATTAATCTGCATGATTTTGCAAAATCCCCATGGCGTTTTTCAGCCAAGAGGATAACTTAAGCCTCTAAAAGTGAGGAGGGAAGGCATTTTGTTGTAATTTTTTGACTAAAATGACCCGCATCAGAAAAATGGTGAGGCATTTTTTTATTTTTATTTGTCTGGAATAGACCCCCTAGAGGTCTTTATTAGCATATAATGGTTTAAACTAACCCTAACCCGACCGGGTGGTTTTGGCAACACGGCCCAAATGCAACGAATGGCACTCTATTTTTATTTTAACCGGCCCAGATGACCAACAAGCCAAATTTGCGTTTCATGGCATCTCGGCCCGTTTTTTCTCCCGGCACGGAATAAGTAGCGTAAAGTCAATAACCCCCGATGCAACGAAAAACATCGCTCATTTTCTCCCGAAGACGGCCCCCGAAAATTGAACAAAACCCACCCCAAAAACTTGACCTTATCCCAAAAGGTGATAGGCTACAAGAATCTTAATATTTTTTTTAAGCCAGATGGATATTGGGGATACAGAAGCTGTAACAACAAACAAACCCACCCACCCTTCCATCCACCCATTTTGAATGATTCCAAAATCAATCCATAGGCCACCCTCATGCTCCCCACCCTCCACTCCATGACACTGAAAATCCCTTTCCCACACATGAATAGTACCACTACCCACCTCCTAGTCCTGATGATCATGACTATATAGTCTTAACTTTTTATGGCTGGTGTTATCATGGACTATCTTGTCATGACGAGTTGTTGATATAAAAGTGACCATTTATAGCCAAGATAAAAGGCAGCTTCTGCTCTAACTTTACAGAGCTGCAAAGTGGCTTAAAATTCAGATTTGCAATAAACGTTATATTGGAGGGCTTCTTAAGAGTCTTCTGCATCATGTGATAACCAATTTCCAGATTTTAAAAATTACATTATGAAATTTCAGGTGAAATTACCCTTGTGGTCTACATTGGGCTGACCAAATTGGCAGCCTGTGTACATGTTGAATGAAACTTTTTTGAACAAATTGTAGCATCGGATACAAATTGGTAAGACAATTATTCTAAGACTTTGGAGATGCTAGTATGTCAAACGAAAAATTTTTTTTTTTTTTATTTAGGAATATACATCTCAAAAACATCTCAAAACCTTAAATGGCATTGGAAACACCACAGAACAGTTGTAACTTATGGCCACCAAAGATATATTCCAAATTTTACAAGATGATGTATAAGTTACAATTAGGAAACTACCCACCTCCAAACCGACTGTAATACACCTGAATCACACCATAAACCAATTGTTTCAATATTCTATTTAAAATGCTTTAATCAGTGGCGTAACAGTGGGGGGGCAGGGGGGCAGACTGCCCCCCCGGACAAACTAAAATGGGGACGGAAGAAGGGGAAAAATGGGGACGAGAAAAGGGGAAAAAGGAATGGGGAAGACAGGGGAGACAGAGAAGGAAAGGGGAAGGAGAAGGGAAAAGAGAGAAACAAAACGAGAGAGAATGAAAAGAGAGAAGAAAAGGGGAGGAGAAGGGAAAAAGAGAGAAGAAGGGGAAGGAAGGGACAAGAGAAGAAAGGGAAACTGGAAGGGGAGTAGTATAAGTTGATTCCCCCGGCTTTTTAGAATTTTGACTCGGATGCGAAAAAAATCATGGATCTACCTGCTGAGGTAGCGAGCCGGGGAAAAAATGGGGAATAGTTTGCCTTGCCCCCCGGAGCTAGGTATGGTACGCGCCTGCTATTAAGTAACAGGCCTAAACCAGGAACCACTGTAGCCGAGTAGGCCATACGCGGAATGTCGTCTGCTACATTAAGCAAATTACAAAATTCGGATTCCCACACAACACATGATCACTGTGAGACGGCCGCTTTTGTCGATTGAGTTGGAACCTTGAAGGTCTTGGATCTTTAAAAATATATAATGTAGGAAGGAAAACCATACTAATAATGCTATACCTTATGACAATTCTGCTAATTGCCCGAAAATGTGAAAAATCGAAGCTTTAAGTCTCAGTTACCGATAGGCCACGCCCAGAGCTCCAGGACAACAATCACTGGAACAAGTACTGGGCGGACCTCTGACTAGGGGGGTCGTTTAGCTCGATTGTATGACATCCGTGGGTGTGCTCAACAAAGTTGTAATCTGAGCTGAAGGTGAGTGAGGATCGCCATTACCATATTCAATGAGACTAGTAGAAGTTCCTGTACTATTTTTTAGTATTTTACGGAATTAAAGCGTACACTTTAGTAGGGCAGCTATTCTCACGGTCGCACATCCGGGTATTTGCTCCAGTTATTTGCACTTACGCCCCAAAATTGGACTGAAAACTTTGATTGGAGTATATGGAGAAATTCTACTCTTTCAAAATATTTCAGCTTTGACGTGATGGATTAAATTTGCTTGAAAGGTGATTGAGAGAATATCAAAATGCTCAACATATAAGAAGTTGGAATTGTTTTGTAAAAGGATTAGGCTGCGCTTCAGATATAATGAACTTTCCTATTCAAACCTTTAGCTGATCGTTCAATCCAGGTATTCAGAGGGAGGGTAAGGAATAGCATGTTTATGACACGACTGGACCGTGAGAATAGCACAAAAATAATTTAAAAAAAACCTAAAATAGAGGATGCAGGTAAAGCGTTACTCAATAAAAGTTAGGTGGTTGAATTAAGGGATGAAATTCAGTATTCTGCCACCTGATGACACATCCTTGTTTTGTTGGCCAATGTATGCATTTATTCGGCTGCCGAATCTAGGTTGGAGGCACAAAGTACTATTACTAAATTCTTTCCGCTAGGACTTCTTAGTAAAATGAACTTCTACCGTGATGAACGTTTTTTATTGGGCGTACTCGCATGCCGGTAGAAGCACTTCCGCATACAATAACGTGTAGCAGTGTAATGAGTGTAAAAGGAAGAGATGCGAAGCAAAAAGGTTCGCAAATATTCGCCGTTTTTCGGAGCTAAAAAAAATTGTTTAATATAATCCTCGTTCGTAAAACAAGGCACACCCTTACCTCAGAAGGTTTTTTATCATATTAGTGCATGAAATTCATAATGATTATTTGCGGATAGCAAAATTAAGGGGAAATCCTTCCACAATAATTGTATAGTTCCACAAAGTGACCACCGCGGCAATACTAGCGCCATTACTCAACAGTGAAAGCAAATAGTTAGATGTGTTAAGTACACTCTTCTGCAACCCTAAACTAGAGCGGTCCATAACGAAATACCGGTCATTCCGATTATTAGAAGGCGTCTGATTTGCTCGTTATATGTAGGGGTTGCCTTGGGAAAAGTTACTCAGTAAAGTTAATGTTCAAGAAATGAAGTAGCCCGAGGTTGCTTGGGTTGTCGCTACTACGGATAACCACCTGGCTAAAACCGTTGCATATTAGTCAATTTCAGCGATTGCTTGGAGTTTTGAACCTTTTCCAGCTGGCCTTGACTCTTGAACCACTGCTGAACCAATCACAATACGGTGCGAAACCGCTGCAGATAGTACACTATTTCCGCTGTTTTCCACAGGCGGAAATGATCAGTGGACACTTGTTCTTAAAGGTCCATGGCAGGCCAAAAACCCGATCGCTATAGCCTCGTCCCAGAGACCCCAGATTTTACCGGAAGTGGTAACCATTTGGTATCAGAAAGAAGCTACTCTTTTGCTCATTTACCTGTGAATTCCTGGTAAAGGATGTTTGGTGGAGATGTATGAGCGAAAATGTGCCCCATTTTGGGCGACCAATATTAAATTTTACACAGTCACGTTTTAGCTCTCACATTAAAAAAACGGGTTGAAATATCGGGCGCGAAAATTTACAGGTGAGGGTTTTTGTGAAGGCCATTCTATCAAGATAAACTTTATATACTTAAATCGGGCAATCCCCCTTTAAATGCGTTTTCGACAAAATTTAGTGCACGGACAAAGGAATAGGGAAGGATTTCACACTGAGCGGCGATCGATCGACTTTTTAGATCGATCGCTGTTTTTGAAGACTAGTGCAAGGCCGTTTTTTGAATACTAGACGAGCATAGCGTACCTACCCCCAATAGCGCCTTAGTATACAATGGTAAAAGTTCCAAATAAAGGATTTAAAATTAGCGCTGCTCTCACGAAATACTTCTTTTTGAGGTATGTTACGGCAGGGTTGTATGACTGTTTTAATGCCAAAGTCTATGGCCATCAAAATAATTAAAAAAAATAAGTGTATATTGATTATCAAAACCTTGGTTTGTTTCACACAGAAAGTGTGAGTTTTACGCTCGTGAAATTGAACGGACGGTAAGGACATTCAACATGGCGAATAGACTCCTACTGGAAGTTCATGTATTGGACGAATATGTGCTGTGTATTTGAGGAAGCACAAAGCGATTGTATGTGTGTCTGAGTTTGCGAAGTATTATAATAAATTTGTAGCTGGTTTGTAAGTCTACATACGGCGATCGATCGCAGAAGTGATCGATCACTGGCTCAGTGTGAAAGCCTTAATGTTCTTTCATTTAAGGTGACGAACGTGCGATATTTTTTTCCACATTAATTAACTTTGTAGTTAACCAAGGAGGACTAAAATAAGGAGATGACACTTGTGGACCAACAGTGGTCCCTGGACCTTGGTTTAACAGGGGGCGCTATAAAGACTTGGGTTAGATTTTAAGGGGGTGGAGCACCTCAACTAAAAGTCCAGGCAAAAACTTCTGTATAACTAAGGCGATAATCTTGTAGATTAATTGGACTAAACGTAAACTTGGTGTTAATGAAAGCTGTGAATTCTGAATTGCTATAATATAGAATATACGGTGATTAATTTTTTTTACAAAACACAAATCGTAACGGAACTAATCTATTTCCAGGGGATTTCATTGAAGGGAACCCGAAGGTTGTTAGACCTCCAAGGGCTGTATCAACATATCAACCTTGCTTTAAAAAAATAGATTACAAATAAACTAAAGCAACATTAGGAGCCTAAATTTTTGATACTAAACATAACCAAATTCGACCTTGAAATAACTGAAATATGCGCATTTGAAAAACCAAAATAATTAACATTGTGAAACATTCGTGTACCGAACCCCTAAAACTGGGATTGACCTGGTGCAATCGAGGCACTATATATATATCCGCGTCTTGCAATGCGAGTTCGTTATAACATTGGTTACAATACGGTGACGGACACGTAACTCTAATACCCCCAATATTTTGATGAGGGGGGGTGGTCCATACGATCATCCCCCCCCCATGTTGAATGCCTAATCATGGTTTTTGCCCCACAATAACCTCATATTTTACTAATGGTTTAAAAATGGGTAAATTTCCCGTGCGCTCGCGCGTTATTTGTTCGTAAGTACAAGTATATTTAATGATTTTTAGCTTCTAAATGGCATTTTTTAGCGCGCTTTACGCGGCCATGTCCCAAGTCAAACCGCATCCCCCAAAATGATGCAAAAAGGTTCCAAACGGCTGAAAAATGGATACAGAGGATGCGGAAGATGAAAAAGGATGCCAAGCAGGCCAAACTTGCAAATGATGTATCATGGATGGCAATTATGATTAACAGCTATGCGGAAATGAAACAGATGCCCAATGGATGAAAACGGGATGTCGATGATGCAAAATATGAAACTGGATGCCAACATACAAAGAGGCATAATGGTGCCAATGTCTTAAAATTGGATGCCCAAGCACTGAAAATGGATGCTGCAGGAATTAAAATGATGCCAGCTGAGAATGAAAATGTGAATGTAAATGATCTGGCTTCAGATTTGGATGCCCGCATGTCGAGGATGCCAAGCAGGGACCTCCAATAATTATAGCAAGGGACATGCATTGGTCATGCATTGTTTTTCATGTTGATAGTTGGATGTCAAAAGGATGCCACTATTTGAAACTAGACTGTCATTCTTCTTGGAGCGAATATTATGCCATGTCTACATGTCCATGTGCTCTTCATTTCCCTGGATGAATTCTCCTTGCTTCAGCAGATATAGATGTTTACTGAGGAGTATTATGTGTTTCCGGAGTTTTGGGGAAGTAGGATATATTAGAAAGTTAGCGGGATCAGTCATATTTACTATATAACTTTAAAACAAATGGAGCTGGTTTAAATTTATGTCCAGTAGTCAACTTTCAACTTTTTGCACCAAGGGCATGCATGCAGAGTAAAGAAATGCCAACCATTTGGCCTGGGTTGGGGCCACTATGTTACTACTTTAGTGACCCTACTTTTTCTGTTTTTTATGCAAATCTAACCTGGGATCAAGAGATACCCTAAGCCTGGTGAGCATTGATCTAGCCTAGTCCTACAGATATTTTGGGATCATGATGCTTAACTAGAGCTCCAGTGTGCTAGGCTAGTCTATAGTGAACTCTATGTTGAATTGACCCTAGGCCCCGATTTGTCAAACTTTGAGCATTAAATTGGCCTTTTTGTTATTAGTCCTGTTGATTATGGCCTATAGGGCTATAATTACCGTAGCATCAGCATGCCCTTAGTGTGCAGCATGCATCAACGATATTCTGGACCTCAAGTGCTAGAGCCTTTACTAATTGAATTTTTACTGTTCTGGAAGTTGTAGTATATGGCACGTAATTCTTGAACTATACAAACATTAATAGCACCAATTAAGAAAATCCATCATGCCTCAAAGTATATGCCTATGAACTTCTCGTGGTACCCCCACATGTATTATTTTCAGCCTAGCTTTGTTGCGGACCAGCATTGGCTGAGCTCATTTCTTCCACACATAACTCGATTGCAACAAAGAGCAAATAGGCTACTAGCTACAATCTGAAATAATTTGGTTGGCCAGGAAGGAACATCAGCACATCATTTTTCCCGATGCTTTGTTGGTTAAATATAACCAACCTCCACGTAGCTTGTTGCACTTACATGAGGTGTGTGTATCTCCGGTCCAAGTACTTTTTAATCCCACTGTAGACCTTATCTAGCCATGCAGAGACACTACTGTAAGGCCTACGTGTCTTACCTAATTGGAAAATCAACTGGAATGCCCATTCCCGAGCACTTGGAATAATTTCATCCCATTAATCCCCGCACAGATTGTCATATGCATGATCATGCAGACACATACACTCTCTGCGCATTGCCATTGTCAACAACACTTTAGGCCTACATTCATGTCACATCGGCATTTGTGAAAAAATGGGTTTGTCCATTTATGACCCAGCTGATGACTGCAGTTACCACCATTTATTTACCTCCGGTATACCCAATATGGTTAACAACTCTACTATGGGGGTATCCCCTCGAAACTGACCAGACGGCTTAGGACAATCTGGGGTTGGCAACCTACTCTTCTCGAAACTGACTTTAATATTCAGACATACTTTCTGTACATGAATCGATGCTTTAACCGTCCCCTCCAAAGGACAGATTTGTGGTCCATTTGTCCAAGTTGCAAATTGAATCATGAAGTTGGGAATAACCTTTTAATGGAATATAATTCTGCACTGTTTAACAATGAAAAAAAGGAAAAAAAATTAACAAAAGAATGATTTGTGTTAATTTCCTTTGAGCATACACAAGCAAAAAACAGCTCCTTGTACACATTATAGCAGCCTGTGTATTTCATCAATGTTTACATGACATTCTGCTGTTGATACCTGCAATCCATTTGAGTTTGCGACAATTTTGTATGCTAGGCAAGACCTGTTTATTGACTATTGTAATGACATTTTGTTTTAATTACTTTATAAGTGTTTCCTCAGCATTACATTTCGATCTGCATCTGTATAACTATAGGTCACCAACAGGAATTTCACTCAATAATGGCCACCTAATGACTAAGTTCACAATGGGATGCCACTGACTCGGATGCAGCTCAATTTACATTTTCGGCAATTTTCATCATCCACTTTTCATCCACTTGGCATCCATTTCTCCATCCAGTTTTCCCTCCATTCTCCTCCATTCCCACTCCACTTTCAATCAGCCCATTTCTCATCCAATTTTCATCCATTATTTCATCCATTTCTCATCCATTTGACATCCCACTTTTCATCCTTTGATTGGCATCCTATTTGTGGGATGCGATGTGAATTTTGGCATCAGGGCACCTATTCATCCTCCCGCATCCTTTTCTGAGAGGATGCCGCTCATTTACATATTTCGTTAATTTTGCATGCCACTTTTTATCCTTTTGGCATTGACTTTTCATCCATTTTTCTCATCCATTTGGCATCCACTTCACATCCATTTGCATCCAAGTCACATCCTTTGGCATCCAATTCACATCCATTATGCCACTCCTTGGCATTCATTTTGCATCCATTACTTTGCATCCAATTGATTCACTTTTCACCCCTAATTTGACTTGGTGCTAGTTAATGGATCTTTTCAGCAAACCACATTTCATTCATAAATTTTCATCAACCCCATCCCCCCAATGTCAAAAAGTAATTTTACGGTTACGCCACTGTTCCATGCACATAAACGCCCGACGAGTCAGTGAAATAAAGGCCGACAATTACAACACGACGCGCTCGATCGCAAACCCCTTCAATTTCAATTGATTGATAGGTTAAAACCCATCCCTTTTGTCAAGATTTTTGTTCAAAAGCCCCTTTGTCGAGAACTCCTTTTGCAACTTTAAGACCCCTCCCTTTCTTACCTTCTTTTTCCGTTTTTCCCCATTAAGCCGATACAGGTCCCGCTAAAAGGTGCATTTCGTGATTCCTAGCACCTTCATTTTTGTTCGGTTCACTAGATATCCGAGGTGGTCATTCCCACAATTTCTATTGGATTCTGACGCGACGGCGAATTTTGAGCAAATGTTTCACAGTCCCCCATAGGCCGCTGTCACTATGAGGTAAGGCATATGGCTACTCTACCAATGATGGAGAACGTTAGTGGGGGGATCCCAAAGCTTTGTGATCAGTATACTGTAGTCAGTACATAACAGGTTCAACCTCTTGTTGATGATCTTGAAGACAAGAACTCCAGCACGGTATATGCGGAGTATATGATGTCCTCACTTCAGCCTACAAAGAAATTGACTGGAGATGCTACCTAGAATAAAGAAAAGACTACTATATCTGCCTTTGCCTCAACGACAAGTCAGCAAAGCCATAGAAACTGAAGTCTGCACCAAGAAGCGCCATACTAAATCCACCAGAAGCTCCAAGCAGAACTTTGATGCTGCTATAACCTGCACTTGATGATGCTTTAACTGTGGTGCTTGAGGGGCATTTAGGTCCAAGGCTGAAGTACTTGACAAAACCCCTACATCCTTGAAAACAAGCAGGCTGCTGCCTGGGAGCCCGAGGGAGCTGACTGCTAAGAAGGCTACCCCCACCTATAAGAATCAAAGGTGAAACAACTGAAAAGCGCCTCGACACATGGTTTCAGCACTTAGTGCTCTACTTTTATTTTGGCAAGCCAGTTCAGAATAACACTAACCTTCTTCAACACAATGTGGATAGGAAGAACCAACACCTTCCATCCCGACTGGACCTTTCACTATAGAGGAGCTTCAGATCTGCCTGAAGAACTGAACAACACCAAACAGGTCCCGACAACATTCCTCCAGTAATCTGGAAGAATCCATTATTCCATGATCAACTGTTAGAATTTTGAACAAAACAGCTGCCTTCTCAACGTCAGTCATCATTACCTCTAACCAAAGAAAGGCGGACCCCAAAATCCCTAAACTACAGAGGAATCACAATGTCACACTGGCCTCTAAGATCTACAACTCCATGCTGCTCACAGAATTCACTCCTCAAAGAAATTCCCAGTCTCAGGACGGAACCAGAACGGATTTCGCAAATGCAGATCAAGACTACCCCAGATACTTGCCCTCAGAAGGGATCATAGAAGAGTTGAGAATTTCAAACAAGAGAAAAGGCCTCAATTGTGTTTGTAGATTTTTCCAAGGCTTTAAACAGTGTAAAACAGGGATGTAATGCTGGATATTCTCACCAACTACGGTTGTACCCAGATGAGCTGTCAAGGCAATTGCCATCATGTATGATAACCCATATAGCTTTGTGCAGACCATGGGGCCCACAAAGGAGTTCCTAACAACTACTGGAATCATCCAAGGAGATACTCTGCTCCCTTCTCTTTGAGCGTGGTTGAGTCATCATCAGGATTCTTGCATCATGAACGACAAAGGATTCACCATCAACCGAAGCGTTCTAGGGACGTCAACCAAAGGTCAGTATCTCACAGACCATGATACGCAGATGATCTAAGCTCAACAGAGGGGATATTCCGGCTGTCAACAATTGAGATGTGCACCGCAGCATGTCATGGATTTTTTTCTGTTTTTTTTGGTTTTTTTTTTGTGATGATAGATAGTGATGGAAATGAAATTCCTGAAATTTTGAGCTTCATACCCGCCTTTTGTTTCCCAGAGCACTCAGAAATGTAGGGGGGGTCACCATCAAAAACTGCTGTGCGATGGAAAAGACAATTTGAGAGGGCATAAATTGTAATGTAACCCTCCCCCAACTTGAAAATCACTATTGGGGATTTTTGTTGGTTGTAGAATTTAAAAGATGGCATCAAAAATGTGATAGCTCCTTTACTTTTAAATTTATTAGGGTGTAAAAAGGCCAGTAATCCTTTCATCTGGGACCAAGTCTGGGGGGTCAGAACTCCATAAGTAACAATACTTTTATGGTGATGTTATTGTTAATCGCGTCACACTGCAGTGACTTCTACCATACAATAATAAGCCACATTAGGTAAGTAAGAAGTGAGTGACAGCCTATTGAAAAATCCTAATTTTAGGCAAGTTTGAAAATATATGGCCCCCTGACATCAAGTTGACTATGACATCACCCCGTCTATTTCTTAGAATGTTGAAGATACATTATAAAGAAACTATTCTTGAAGAACCAGGTGTTTTGCTGTCTTCATTGTTTTCGGTATCTGAAGAGTATCCAGAAGAGGCCTTTAACAAGGAATACTGATTGGTCATATACCAAGTTCAAAGTTCAACCCAATTCAGAGCTAGTACAATCCTGCCAGTACCACTAGTAGTCTTCGCAGTTCAGTGTGAATACACATGCATGTAGTGACTGCCCACTGTTGTTATATGAATTCGTCATCCCATGGATGTTAATCTTCTACATGGTTTCTGTATGGGGACATGCTAGCTGTTATATATGTGCTGTGAGCGCTATCTCTGCATGGCTGCTTTATAATCTATGAAAGGTTAGTTGTGTGCACACAAAAGAAACCCATTAAAATTTGTTCAACTAAGCTTCCTGCATGGCCCGTGCAGGCCAGATGAATTATAAATTTAGGCTCATGTTGAATCAATTGATGCCATGATGTTTATAAAAATCTTTGCAGTGGCTATATTTGTTGAAGCAAGCCAGTATAGAACCCTACCTTGTTTGAATAGTTTTGAATAGGTAGTTTTAAAGACATATCAGTGATTTGAAAAATATTTGAAATTGCAGGAATAGCTCAAGTGAAGGATAAGTCTGTAGCATTCTCATTAAGTTACCTTTTCCAAATGAAAGAATTTCTTCTTATTGCAGAAAAGGGAAAAACGGCGTTGTTCCAAGATACGAATCTCCATTCAATTACGTGTTGTAGTAGTGTCCGAACGGACAGTAATGACTAAAATTCCCGTTTGTCCTTATTAGGTGCTTTTGGTCTTCTTATTTGCAGGGTATGTTAGGATACTGTACTTGTTACAACATGCAAAAATCGATTTTTGATGATTATTGATTTTTGATTTAGCAAATCAACTGATAAGTGTCTTAAGCTACATGCACTACTACTTCATGTCTTTCCAGGGATGTGTGTCATTGTGAAATGATGAACTTAACTGTATTAAACTGCAACTACCTGTATCCTCTTTAGAGGTGCTCCTACATAACAGAAGGAAATTTCAACTAAAAGAACAACAATGGCCGCCTTTCTGGGGGCGTTTTGGCGGGAAACTGCAAAGACCACTGGAACAGGTGTATCGGATTAAGGAGCGTTTTAGGATAATTATAGTACGGGTAGTATCGGATAATAGTAGAGGGATAGTATCGGATACTAGTAGCGGGATTGTATCGGATACTAGTACCAGTAGAATAGGGATAACGGTTACGATACTATCCCAGAGCCATGACCATATATGGACAAAAAAATTGCATGTGAAACTAGCCGTTACTGTTCCGGTAGCATTAATCGGATACTATCCCGATACCGTCTATATTTTGCTATGGAAGACACTTTTAGTCAAGGGACTGTGGAATCCCGTGGGATTTCAATGATTAAAGCATTAACACTTATTTAGATACCTTGAGTAGGTCCCAGAGAACAAGAAAAGTTTGATGAGAATTCCCAGGGTGGCAGATGGCGGCCATCTGGGTTTTCAAAAGGCTGCCATTTTGCCTATATTTCAAATCAAAACTCGAGTGTGATGTGTAGTAGCTAGTTTTGGTGCAAACTTCATTTAAACACCACAACTCTCTGGAAAGCATAAAGCTAGATTAGAGGAGGAACATTAGAACTGCCAACCATTGGTTTTCAAAATGGCCCGCCATCATTACCAGGTTTATTGTACAATCATCAGTAATTTTAGTGGTGAGTTTATACAAATTTAAATATGGGACACAGTCTCCATTTAAAATTTTGACCGTAATTTCCTCATTTTGGTACCCGTCGTTTAGTCAGGGATGTGAAATCCTGGGGTTTTCAATCGTTGCCATTTTGGTATATTTTCAAATTTAACTCGTCAACCGAGTTGATGTGCGATGAAGCTAGTTTTTTTTTTTTTTTTTTTTTAATGGTTCTTTTTTTTTATGGTGCCAAAACTTCATGTTAAACACTACAATTCTAGGAAAGGATAAAGCTAGATTAGAAGAGGAACGTTTAGACTGGCAGCCATTTTGTTTTTCAAAATGGCTGCCAACTTACAAATGTTATTGTCCATTTCAGCAGTAATTTTAGTGGTGAATTCAATAAATTTAATTATGGTGACACAGTCTCCATTAAACTAGTTAAGGATGTCTATAAAGGTGTTTCCATTTGGTAAGAGTAAAAAATGGATTCTTTCAATCCACTTGTATAATTGATTTCAAAATGGCAGCCATATGGATTTGGTACCCTATGTACTCAAGATTTTTGCCACCCATGCTTACGGATTTTGATCCCAGTGGGTAGCTATGGTCCTCTTTCTTTCATTGATACCAAAATACGTATGAAAAACCACGTATGGCATCACAATGATGTACTAAAATATGCAAGTCTGCAAAATTGTCCCGGAAATCGTCACGTCAATTCCACAAAAATAGGCGAAATCCCATTTTGCACTTATAAAGGTAGGAATATGGATTATCATGCGGTTTTCAGGCTTTAAAGGTGGGGAAATTGATAGTTTTACATTAACATAAAGCTTGCAGACCTATACTAATAAGAATATTGAACCATAAAAGTGTACCATAAATTATCCTTGGGTGACCCCCCCCCCACACACACACACACATTGATTTGACGCATACCCTAACCCCGGTGGAAGGTGCTACCTTTACCAACAAAAAATGGCTAAAATTATGAAAAAAAGATGTAAAACAATTACCTGGAAGATTTTGCGAAAGCTATTGTCGTTTTAAAGCACAGGAGGAAAGTTTACGGGGTGCCACGCCACCCCCACCCCCAATGGTGAAACGAGGGACTAAAAGATAACAAAACATTGTCACATATACAT
>JAMKCH010011726.1:0-43901 GCA_023653785.1 Ophioderma brevispina
AATTATTTTTTAATAATTTGAAAATTGTCAGTTGCAATACCCCGACCCAAGACCATCCACAGATAACTTTAAACTCTTTCAAAAACAACACGGAGGGCTATTGAGATTTAACATAGTTGAAAGCCTACGTTGAAAGCAAGTAAAGTACACTGTCACCCAGTAGGGGATGTAGGGGGACTTTGTAGTGACCACAGGTATCTTGTGAGTGTGGAGGAAATGGTGAATTTTGGTATGCACGTACTCTATGCATGTAATCAAATTATATTGAGGGAAGCACTTACCCCCCCCTTCATGGCCCCAGCTTTGATTCAGGGGCAGGCAGGGTAAATCATAGGAGGGGCGAAGAAAGATCACGGGGGGGGGGGGGGCGAAAGAGTACAACATAACTCAGAATAGGTTAAATCCCCCTACTTTTAAATACCCCGTTTTTCCGACATTTTGAAACTCTCGGGGGGGGGGGGGGCTCCCTGACCCCCTGGCGCCGCCCCTGATTGGATTTAAGGTTACACATTTGTTCCGATTGTGGTGAAAACCACACCATGTATGATTACAATGATTTCAAAAAGGTATAGTCTATACTACATATGACTTCGGAATTATGTGGTAAAAATATAAAAAATGTGACAAAAAGTATTTTTGACTGTACCGGGGTCAAAAATTAGAAGTTGCTCCAACTTTTGTAAATCGTTTGTGGTTTTCACTGTTGGTTCATCTCATAATGGAAACATAGGAATAGTTTCGAATATCTTACGTGTTTGGGTTATTAACCCAAAATGGCGAATTAAAAGTCAACAGCTATTGGCAGCTATTGGATTCTATTGACAGGTGACCTATTTGATTGGATAACGTGAAAACTAAGCATAAACCGTTAAGGCAAAATATTCCTCGTTCAATCCTTAAAGGGTTGCAACGAGAGATTTCAATTATCAGGTGTCCTTCCTTAAAAAATCGAAAGCAATAATGATTTTGTCTGATGTAACGCTTTTCCATCAAAAAATATCCCCATCTGAGAAGGAGTAAGCTGAGAAATGTTTCTTTGAAACAAAAATGTGAAATTTTCTAAATTTCGATAGGAGCAAATCCTAATAGCTATGTTTTATATTGAATATAAGGCACTTGTTTTCTCTCTTTTATGACATTTCGTGAACAAAAACAAAGAAATATATGAGAGTCTAATCTATATGAATTAGTAGTATGGCACAATATTTTTGATCCACAAAATCTCTCGATTAACCTTTAAAGCTTAGGGAAAACATTTTTGCACCACACATTACCCGAAAAAGCAAAACTTTTGAACATTTGACCATTGTACACACCAAAATTTACTTTTTCACATTTTTACAGTTTGTACCCTATAACCGGAAACTATAAGCCCTGATAGGTAAACCATACCTTCGAGAAAGAGTTCATGTACTTTTCAAGATGATTGCAGCACATGATTGTGTGTAAAATTCACACCCCCTCATTTTATACGGAAGCGCACACTCTTTCACTACAGTCCCCTGCTATTCAGTGATACCGGGATCGCCGCGCACGGAAGGGGTTTATACTTACCAACAAAAGGTGTACATGCGCGTAAGATTGAGAGAAAGAAAGGGCTATTCTTTTAAGCACTACCCTTACGAAAATTGGCAAGCATATATGCAAGCAGAAGCAAGCTTGCAGCATGATTGCACAACAAGCTGGAGCATGCTCGCTGCATGCTTGCAGCAGGCTGCGCAAGCAAATTTAAAAGCTTGCGCAAGCTAGATTGGGAAAATTAACGCGCATGCGCAAGCTTGCAAGATTACGTGCTGGGTGCTTGCGATTGGCGGCATGGTGCGTGCAGGATGTCGCCGAGGGGTGTGCTGCAGGATGAGCGCAGGGTTGCTTGCGGTTATCAGGCTTGCGCAAGCTGTGCAGGCTAGTATTTGGAACATTACGCGCATTCGCATGCTTTGCAAAATGGTGCAAGATGTGCACGCTTGCAAATGTTGCAAGCACGCGCCACGCTTGCAAATGTGCAAGCATGCGACAAGCTTGCTGCAAGCTAGTACAATTTTGATGTTGAGTATTACGAGCATGCGCAGGGCTTGCAGTACAACATTGCAGGTGGATTGCAGCAAGCGTGCAGGGTGCATGCAATGTGCGTAGGTGCTTGCGGCGCATGGCGTCTGTAACCTCCCTACGGAAACCAATTCCCAAAGGAATTTTGCATAGAATTTATTACCGTGTGGATTGTGAAAGGGTTAAAGATTACCAAATGAGCAATACAAAATAAATTTTAGTATTTGGGTGGTAAATTAGGTGCAACTCATTGTGTGCAAAACAGGCGGGTGAGGAGTGATCGGTCCCCTACAGCTCTCCGTAAGTGCATTTGATCACGGGTGTTTCCATAAGGCGACACCCTTTTCTGAAACTTTTCTGACACCCCTATGAATTCGGAACCGTAACAGAATAAACCACATTTTAAACCGTTTTGGTTTATTCGTTAGGTCCGTTAAAGGGTTTCCAAATTCATAGGGTGTCAGAAAAGTTGTCGAAAAGGTGTCACCTTATGTGAAACACCTTTTGATCACTCCCGGATTCAGCTCTTCATAAGTGCATTGTGGAGAGTCATTGTAACGTCTCTGAAAGATTATTGTGATGATGTGTGTACATTGCATGTGCAGGTTAAAATATTCTTAAATTCTACTCCAGATGCATACTACTTACTTTGAAATACAGCTTTAGGAGAGCACACTTTGACATTGGCCTTGCACTTACATCATAACACTGTAAAAATAATTGATGATATGGAACACCTACATGTGTGTCAAAAACTCCATCCTGTATGATGGGTGTCAAAATACTGGTACAATTTCCCACAGAAGTTTGAACAGTGATCACAGTAGGGTTTGCAGGGTTCCATGATTGAAAAATGTGTCAGCACATAAAGGGTAATTAATGATTTTAATGTCACTCATAGGCCTAATTGTGTACTTTTTTGTTGTGTCATTAACCCTAACACATCTGAAAGGCAATAGCAGCAATTGTGATCTTTTAATTGCTGATTTTGCTGGTCGGCCTGAGAAGTTCTACCTTCAGAGAACCCAAAGCTGCTTATTACCTTGCCAGTGGGCCGCTTCCCCTCAAGAGATTGTCAAAAAGTTAATCGATCTTAATTGTTGCTGTGACGGGTTCCCGTTGAGAGACCCATTTGCTTTTAGGCAGTGAGATTTTTTTGTGGGAAATTTTGCTAGAGGGTACACGAACCATTGGCAATTAGAAGACAACGCGTTTTGCTTACTGCCGGCCGGTTGATGTCTAGAGCTCCGAATGCTAAAAGGCTTATTTATGTCAAGCAGTAATATGTCTGATTGGAGCGCAATGACAGTGTTACAGAGTTAATTAACTCATTTACGACAAGGCCGGAATTAATTTTTACATGTAATTGGTGAAAAGAAGCGCGTTAACCCTAACCCGTCCGAGAGTCATTGAAAAAGCTAATTCAAGTGATTGTAATTGCCCCTAGTGATTTCAATAACTATTTATTTTACCAGCAATGATCTAAAAATCAATTGGCTTTCCATTGCATTTGTAGACGTCCCACGCATCCTACACAAAAGTTTCGGTTGACATCTGTACCCACCCAATGCGCAGGTTTTCTGTTAGAGAGACATTCCAGTAATTGCTTTTCATTTGACTTTGGTCGCTTTTTTCTGTCAATGTCCCTGCGGCTCAAAGGCATGGAAAGCAATGATTCTCACTGCACCTTGGACGTCAGGAGACAATTGCGTTGACTTCTATTGGCTCGGCCATTTTAGGGTGGCGGGGGGGGGAAGTCCCGGTGACGTGTTCGGAGTTTTAAGTCTGACAATGACAAAATATCTTAGTTCGCCACCGTGTGTGCTAAAAGAAATTGATGAGCTGTACTCTTGGCAAAAAAAGGTCATGGCCGATTATTGCTGGCTTAGGGCAGTTACCTCACAGGAGACCCACTGACT
Organism: Ophioderma brevispina; assembly: GCA_023653785.1. Taxonomy (NCBI): domain Eukaryota; kingdom Metazoa; phylum Echinodermata; class Ophiuroidea; order Amphilepidida; family Ophiodermatidae; genus Ophioderma; species Ophioderma brevispina. The sequence continues at coordinate 3,966 of JAMKCH010011726.1, forward strand.
GGCAAGTCCAGCTGGATAATCTGTCCAGGTCCGAGTTTATTTCCTCTTTTTCGCGGGAGTTATTTTTCCTTTTCCTGTTGCTATTGTGTGTGCTGCAGTGTACAACATACGCGCCTGTTTGGATTGTAACGCATCCGTGAGTGATTTTAAAATTAGTGTTGTCACCTTGTTAAAACTTGTTGCTATGCCGAGGTGTGAATGGCGTGGCGTCGGTTGTGGACTAGTCGACGTTATCATATGAGAGAAAATAATAGAGTATAACCGAAATCAGGTGCGGATAACTGCCAGCTGTGCATTTTCCTCAAAAGGCAAAAAATAAATAAATAAATAACACCAGGGCTGAATCAACCCCAGCAACGTTCAACATAGTTTATCTGCTGAGGCTGCCAATTCATAGGGTGGTGGCTACAAAAATCTTTATGCTCTTTATCCCACAATCCAATCTATAACTGGCATTCACAAAAAAAAAAGAAAGGAAAATGAGAACCGTATGCCCATATAATAATCCTCAGGGAGATTACCAAAAATGGATTGCTGGTAAGTGGCAGCTGGGGTTAAATGTGGCCCATGTGTACAGGCATTTTGCTATTCAAAACGCACACCTGTTGTACGGCTTTTGCTATCCGAAATGTACATTCGCGCACGACTAGCTGTCAAAGTTGATATTATTATGTTTTTGCATTCAAAAGGTTCAATTTTTATCAACCGAGTGGTAGCTAGTCCTTTAAGTGTATTTTACCCATTTGGGATTGCAAAAATTATATAACGGTAGATACCGGTACCTTGAATGATTTTTTAAGGAAGAATTATTAAATGATTTTGCATGGGAACCGTACTCTTCACAATGAAATTGAAACTGATATTGTGTCGAAAAACGAGGCCGGAATAGTCCCTAGTTGCACTGAAACTTTCAAAAATAAATAAGGTGGAAATCAATTGTGCATTAATTAATGTTACTGTCAAACCTCGACGGAGAGAGTACATGTTATATGAAATTGGGAATGGGCAGGAGTACGTGTTATGTCGCGTTGATTTCATTTTTTTAAAGTTCTGACTTGGAACGTATGTACAGCTGCATTGCAATAGCCTCAGCTAGTGCTAGCCTGCCAAGAAAATAAGACAGTTACAGCCAAAGGTCACGTGACAAGGTCATATGCAGGCCATTATGGCTTCATGATTATGCATTGTAACATGTAGACAATAGAAATCAACAAATGCAAATCATTTTAAAAATAAAATTCGGTCTGTCCATGTCTACAGCCCCAGCCTAGCCCAAGTTTGCTCTGGCTTTTTCCGCTACGAATCTTCTCTCACTAAGTCAGAGCGGCAGTTCATTCAAATACCGGGGTCCACTGTGCCACAAATGTAAGTCAAGAATTTTGGTATTCTTACAGTCCTTTATGACATGGGAAATCCAGCATATATGAAAACTTGTGTCTTAGCATCCCTATAGCTCGATTTTAAAAAATAACGAGTTTACGGTGAACAGTTCATGCTTAATCCGTGAAATGTTGACCTAAACAACGCACAAACTGACCGAAAAAATTGAAAGCTAAACACAGTGTCTCCCACTTCCGGGGTTTATATTTCGTAATTTATTGGTAAATCAGCGAAAATAAGCATTTCCGCGCCGATCTAAAGGAAAATAAAACGGGAACAATCAGGGGCCGACTCAATGATCTAGTGGGGCGACTGCTATGTTTACATTGGGATTTTTAACAGTAAGAAATCACCGTTTCAAAAATTATCAGATTTATCCATGAATGGAATAACATTGTCAAGAAAAAGTGTGCGTATATATAAATATTAATTTAGGACTACATCAAAGGTAAAGGATTTCAATAAGTGCTGTTTTGTACTGTTCAGAAATTGCTTAACTTCCGCCACGGATCCGCTTGCGCACCCACCACACGGTTTTCAATTGCACTCCAGTGCGTTTAGCGTTATAGGAGGTAGGTACGGACGTGCAACACACTATGGAACGAGCTAGCCCATACAGCCAAATGCATGCGTCCTATTTTAGCTATAGTATCACCTACAGAAATAATTTTGTATTTATTGTGCCACAACCCTATGAAATTTGCAGCCTCAATGGATTTTTAAAACAGCAGTGTTGAATTGTTTGAATTGCTGCTGGAAGGATGTGGTGGACAGAATGTGATTCATCCCACCTGAACTATATACAGTACGATTACGATAGCCTTGGTAAATGCCAAGCCATGGCACAAAATACTATGCTGGGGTGTTATTTACACGTGCCTTCATGTCATTGACCCAAGTTCATCATGATAAGTCTGACTCTGGACTGGACCTCCTCGATCCACTCGAGACCGGACCATTGCGAATTCATGGAATGTGTGTTGTCAGGTGTGGTAGCTGTGCTGTGTTCAGTTACTGCCCTAAACAAATCCTTAATGCCTGGCTTTGTCTTGTACATGATACGTACGTGCTGGAACAACTTTTCAGCTTAATCTAATCGATCATTCAGCTGCCACTTTCTTGCAATCACTGCAAAATCAATCAACCGTCATTCAAAAGTAAAGTACAAGACTGTGTCGATTGGCTAAACATCCAAAAAAGGTAGCAAAGAGCAAGTAGTTTCTTACACAGATGTGTAAGGACCCCACATCATACGACACCTGATGGAAAATACATAGCTGAGAAAGGAGACTTGGTACAGGCAGCTCGTAGTTAATCACATAGGCGAAGCTTGTATGAAAATAGGAAATATGTGACTGTTTTGCACAGCTCCGCTTTTTTTAGCTGAATTTCCATCGAATTTGCTTGTGGATGTGAGCATTGTTCATCTAGTCTAGTAGTTAGTCAATAACAGCTTGTACACACATACCAGTCTAAGTGTATTCAACTTCAGGTTCAAGCTTTATTTGCTCTCAGGCCCATGCAGCCTCAGTAAAGATAAAAAAAATGGGACTAGGCCAATGCCTTAAAGTTTAATTCGAATAATATGAAGCATTTCACCTAGGCCAAGGTTACAAAGTAGTAGGTTCTTTTAAGAAAACTGAAATTTTTACCAGGAAGCAATAATAATGTATAATTTGAAAAATATATGAAGCATTGTCCCTTTCTAAATTTACTTTCAAGGGTGTAAACAAAATGCACAGGCATGCATTCAAAATTATACAAAATTATGTATGCAAAATTAAACCTTGCAAGCTTGTCATGTTTTGTGAAAATGCTTGCAGAAGGTGCAGAAAGAATGCGTACAGTATACTGCTTGCAAAGTTTGCTTGCAAAATGTGTGGTTGCTTGCGAATGGGTAATGCTTGCAAAATGTGTGTTGCAAATGGGCGCGCATGCTTGCAAAATTACGTACATGCTTGCAATATGTTCGCAACAGTTGAGAATGGAATGCATGCTTGCAAAAAGCTTGCAGCATGTATTGCCTGTGCATGCTTGTTGCCAATCATCGTAAGTATGAGTGCTGCTGCAAAGTGCGCGAGCTTGCTGCAAGCTTCCTGCAAGCTTCCTGCAAGCACATTTTGATGCCTGCATTTCGTACGGGTATACTCTATGCCTCGCTCTACAAGGTTCACCGTTGATCCGTACATATTGTCATGGTAGCGGGACTATGTTTGGGAATCTCGGTTTCGTATCACAGGTGTTGAAGTAATTATAGTCCACCTTAATCATAGTCCGGCTATAACGGTAAAGAATATGGAACTCGATTCAGTGACTCTGTCACGCTACATGGAGTTTCACCTTTACTCCGTTGTCGTCCTATGGAGCCCGGACTGTGGGCTCCGGCGGACTATAATTACTTTCACACCGGTAATAATAGAAATACTGATTATGCTAAGGTTTACAGTTGTGGGCGCTTGCTCATACCTTGTGACCTTTGCCCAGATTCGAGTTTATTCCCTACACTATTCGTCTCTCTGACCCTGCTAATGCTCTTTCCGATAAACTCATCCTTAACCGGAAGTATACCATGTCAATGTAGTTGAATTCCGAAGGTTTAGTTGAGGGAATCCATGCGTGACGACAAGGGCTGTACCAAATAATCTAAACCGTGATCCGTGTGGTAAATGAAACGATGCACATAAACGCGCTAAATTTTGATACAAACACTCAACGCTGATCGAGTACTAAAGGAGTTTAAAACAAAGCTTAAACAAAATAAATATTTTGTGTTTCGCACACTTGCAACCTGCATTTTACATTGCGTATGTTTGTTGCGTTCATGGGTTCTTCGATGATTTTGGGTGGCTATTAAACAGTCTCATTTTGATATTTTGATAATGATGTAAAAAAAGGGTTTATATCACCTTTTGTTACAAATATTTTTTAAAATGAGAAGAAAAGGTGTCGTTTTATTCCTCCGTCGTGGGTATCTATCGTGTCATATCACCGGGCCGATATGTACACTGCTGCAGCGAAATACCGGGCTATGCCGAAACCCCGTCTTTTGGCAAGACCTTGCGTACGGCAGGGGTTCTGCCGAAAACGCCCGGTGTTTCGGCAATTTATTCATCCGAAATGTGGCTAAGTCTTACCCTGCCGAAACGGCAGGGTTACTTGCCGAAACATGGGTTATCCCAGAAGTTCGGCACAGAGATCCCGTTATACAGCGTGGCGGTTTGTTGGGAGTAAGTTCTTTTGTCAATTGGCTGTGCGGACACAGGATGACACGAAGAAGTGTTCAGTGGACTCAGCTCGTACGACAGTCTAAGATTAGCTTAGATGGAGAGGGCGGGGACGAGAATGTTGAAGTGTTTTAACTAATAATTTTTAGGGCCCGGTTCATTATTTACGAGGGGACCGGAGAATTTAAAGATGTGTTTTGGAAATTGCATAGGCCCTAACCATCAGAATTTTAAAGTTACATAGGCCTATATATGCATATTAACTCTACACCACCATCCCCAACACCATATTAGGTACATTATTATTTACTGCTGATATGCAGATAGGGGCTTGTTGACCTCCCTCCATCAGAAAAAAAAATAAATCACATAACCCCCATTTGTCAAGTAGAAAAGCACATAGGTCTAATCCCAATATTTGTACTCAGCGGACCCTACTAACCAAACCCTATTAATTCCTAACCCTAATCTTAACCCTAGGTCCTATAGGCCCTATAACTCCAACCCTAAACCTAACCCGTGTTGCAACCTGCCTAATAGCCCTCCTAATCAATAAAGGGGACCTTTACAATGGGAGCCATATGTATATCAATGCATATAACGAATACATTGTTTCCGAATTCGGCTACCTTGGTAAAAGAACGCGGGAATTCTTCTTCATGGGGTCTATGTGGGTGCTTTAGGCGTTACAAGATCGTATCTACGTCTACTATTACATACATGATTGTTCCTAAATGCCAAAAGCCTGATTTTTAAAGAGTTTCATTGTAGAATTGTCCATAAATCACGAAAAATGCGTAAACACGTGCTCTACACATCAACAACACGTTATTTTACACTTCCCTTCTCCTCTGCCGAATGCCCGGGTTCTTCGGCGGGAGAGGAGGGAACTTCGGCACCCGGGTATTTCGGCACCCGGGTGTTTCGGCACAACAGACTCAATGTACAATATCTCGAAAAAAAAGTTTTCCACCAAAAATCCAAGTTTATCGGCTGAGAATCCATTTTTTGTTCAAGTGAAATTCCAAGTTTTAGTTTTCTCGGCTGGGGAGGAAGTGTTTTTAAATGAAAAAAATAACAAGATTATTGATTTGAAAAACTAAGTTTTCAACATGTCATAACATAATTTGTGAAGGTCATTATGAGGTCAAGAAGAGTCATTTAAGCTCGCTTTATCAAACACTTTTGGGTGCTAATCAAATGTTAACAATACACAGCACATATTTTAATATAAAGTTGGCAAAAAGTATCTCGGCAAGTTTGTGCTAAAGTCATATAATTTTGAAAGATTTCAAAATATACATTTGATTGCTTAGGTATTGCTCTTTCATTTAACACCTCGAGTGTAAAAAAACGTACAAAAATGGCTGAGATAGAACACCCGAAAGACGTAAAACCCCCTCACCAAAAGTTGCACGTTGTGGTGTTTTCAATGGGCATTTAAGTGTACTGCGACACTAACACGTGGACCATAATCAATATTGCAAGTAGGCTTAGTCCCTCATTCAGCCGGAAATCCTCCTTGTGTAAAATCAACACAGATTCTTGCGTTGTTCAGCACAGTTGTATATTTCGAATAACTTTCAAAATCATCGGATTCTCTGATCGAAAAGAATGAGCCGATGAATGAGAGTAATCCTGGGTGATCGGATTACAAAATCGAGCCATCTCCTTCTTTCTCATCTTCTCTGAGGCAACAATTTCCTTCTATATATCTGCCCATTATTACCAGTTCCTCGCCTTTTCCGTGAGTCCCTATTCAAGTTTTGCAGTTCTGCTATTATCACATGTTCCTCTTCTTACAGAAAAGGATGTTCTCACGCTCATCGTCGAAATCATCAATAAAGATGGAGAACAACAGTGGGCCCAAAATAGAGCCCCGGGAACAGAAACCTTGACGGACAAGTAGTTGAAGACTGTTTACACTGTTAGACATTGCTGTCAACTTGTATGACTAACAATAATCTCACAGGCCGGTATTCACAAAGAATTAAATCCTGGATTAACTTTTAGTCCAGGACTAAGTCCTACTAGAAGGCAGGCGGTGGCGGCCAAGCTTCATTCATAGCGTAAAACTGCCGAACGAGTCATTGGACGAGCCTGAACAGTAAAGTCACTGTGCGCGTTTTATAAATAGATCAGTGAGTGGCGAGTGGGAATTCCCGTACGGAGTCGCGACCGATCTAAATTGCCTTGCTTTCGTCGGTGGTGCATAATTGTGCTGCAAAAACTATCATCAAATCGTTTTTTAAAGACCGGACATGAGAGGATTGCTACATGCAGGTCAACGAATCATTCCACGGTGGTGCATGGTCTACCCTGGGTACCCTGGGCCTACCTGGTACCGGGCCTGGTACATGGCCGCAGCTATAAATAGCGGTGACCCTGCGATTGAACATGAGGTCAAACAGCCTCGTTCAAAATGGATCCCGTTTGTACCGTTATTCATACAAAAAAATACTTACACTGAGGTGAATTTTCAAACTCCAACGGATTTTGAGTGGAAAAATATTGATATTAAACATATTTTCGACTTTAGAATATTTGTCAAGTTTTCGTGATTACGTGTAAAACCTATGGGAACGACAAAAACGACGCTATCTTGGCCGCCCCCCCCCCCTGCTAGAAGGACCTCTAAAAATTCATCTTCTTTCCTATAGTAGCTTTTTCTGCTGGAAATACAAAGGGAAAGTACCAGGAAACACCGGGAGAACTTAAGCGTATTTCAAATTGTTTGTCTTTTCATATTCTGTTTTTAAACAAATTAAAGGGTCCTTTCTAGATGACTTAGTCAGGACAGGGAGTTAGGCCAGGACTAAGTTCTTTTGTGAAATACCGGCCATGTTTTTTTTTTTTTCTTTTTGATCATGAAATAGATGTTATTACAGGGATTTTACAAGGAAATATACACTAAGACTGGACAAATGCACAATTATACATCGCCACAAAGATAAGCAAAATAGTAGCAAAAATATATTGAAATGCATTTTACTCTGTAACAGTACAGATATAATTATGTAACGGGCAGAAAACCCTTATGGAAATCCTGTCGAATAGCTTCAATAGCACAGCGGTTTTTCGTGTCATAGATGACTTCCAGGGCAGGAATACCCCATTGGATATGTAGATACACAGGCCTTCATTCTACAAGCATGCCACCCCGAACACTAGTAGTGCATTTTGGAACCCTTTGGAACCATTTGAAAGCTATGTGGGCATTCTAAAATGTTTACCCCATATTACCTTGATTCTTAAAGGCGCCATACCGGTTTAATTAAAGGTCAGAAACCTCAACAACTCTACCAATTCTACTTCAGAGTTTCTGCTCAGAATTTTCCTTGAGAGTGGGTCATAAGGGAAGTTTAAGAAAAACAAAATGATAAATCTCAACTTCAATAATAACCATTATTTTATATACGCTTACAATTGTAAAGCTTAATTACCTCATTTAGACACTACAGACCTGTCCCAAAAAAAAACTATACAATGAGATTAATTTTTTTGGCCAAAAATTTAAGTTCATCTCAACTGTAGTTTTACTGATTCTTTTTACGAGTGTCCACATTTTTCACTAGGATTTTTTAGTTGGTGTAATTTGGGGGTCTCGTTCAGGAGTTATGGCTAATTATCTGAGACATTTGAAAACCGTTGGGGCCAGTTTCGGCTATCCTGATACAACACAGTTGCCAATTGAAATCACCTTCAGACTTCTTTATTGAAAATTAAATAAAAAGTAGGTATATAGTGCTGCTTCTTGTAATTTATAACTTTATAATTGCTAAAATCGTGTAGCATTGGGGACATTCATCAAAGATCCCTGTTGTCTCACTTTACCTCCCTATTTCAGGCAGAAGGTGAACCCATAAACAAACCCTTATTGAAGTACCTGAGACCTTTGAACACAACCATCCTCTCCTTTATTGCTCCTTGTTGAATACTGCTTCTTTCTTCCTCATATTCCTCCCTCCCTTTCAATCTTGGTAGGCAGTGGGGAATAGGGGAAGGGTGAATTGCCCTCCACATTATGGAGCATGGTCCACAACATTATGTCCCTCAACAGACTGTCGAACTATTTCATTATTTCAGCATCAATTCCCCAAATTCCCATGCATTTCATGATATTTTTCCACCTTAAGCGTGAGTCTCTCATTCATTCACCCACAACATATTTTCTGGTGTTTTCCTGAAAAATAATAAATTTGATTAGGTTATGCATGATAACACCTTCAATCTATCTGTACAATCTCGTTTGTTTGAAATGGGTTAATCCAAATGATCCTACAACAGGCCTAAATCCTTTAGTTTCTGCTTGAAGTTTTAGGTGAAACTGGCCCAAGTGGTATTTTACCTGTGTGTTCAACTGACAATATCGCCGCTTAGGTTCCCTCCATTTGAATGGAATAAACGAGGATTTAGCTAGATCTTGGCTAACAATAAAGTACAAAAAAATCTGGCAAAATGCAGAGTTTATATTTTTTATCATTTTTAGTTTGATAGGGGTGTATAGTTTCATTGGGACAGTCTGTATTCTTAAAAGTTGCCGAGGTATATGCAAGCAATGCACTCAAGTGTGTCTCCCCAAAAATTGTTGAATGTTATAACTTTCGATGATTCTCAAATTTATATGTAGAATTGAAAAACTGATAGTATATTCTTTATTTACAAAGAGAATGTACACATCACCGGATACGTGAACTATCACAATCTACATCTGGAGCAAAATTTGCTTTTAACACTTAACTGCATAACTCCGTGCAGCAAATTCCGGATCAATAATGTATCAATTATTATCACATGATAGCTATATTGTTACATTACGTGATGTTCAAAAACAAGAGATATCGATAACATTGTAGGTAAGCATGGTAAGGCAGGCTACAACTATGACAGAGTTTAAAAAACCGTTTTGAACCAGATTTGTCATGAATATGAGGAATATGAAATATGTTTTTTACCGAATCTCTTTTTTAAAAATCTGAAAATCAAAACAATTGGGCGTAAAACAATAAAACATTGGTGACCGATCTGATCTACTTAACCAACATACATATTTTACAGACTATTGAAATCCCTATATCGCTAGCATAATTTTGGCCTTCAAAAGTCACGTTTCTTATGTTTGTGCTATTTCTATTTAATTTTGACTGCATCGGACCAATCGGTCACATTGGTATTCGAAGGATTAAAAAAAGTACACATACCAACTACAGCATACAACTAACCTCAAGCAAAAACTCTAAGCTTCGTAATTAAGAAACACATGCGGGGAAAGTTACCTTTCACATTATATCCTAGATATTTTGGCATTTGAAACGTTTTAGCTTTTTATTCAAAAACACTGTACAAGACCAGCATACATTTCAGGTAACACATTAAAGTCATTTTAAGCATTTATTTTTTTTTCTTTTGCTTTTTTATTTGCTAACATAATCTCCTTCTGCATAATAAAGACTAACATGGCATAATAGTAAATCTTTTTAAACAGGCTTGATTAATTTCTCAAGAAAAAACAAATTTCACCTCCTTAAAATGTGGTTCTTCGACTATGACCAATATTTAAATAAGATATAATGCAAATATTTTAACAAAACCGTATTGTAATGTGAACGACAATAATAGTATGATTGGAGAAGGCAATGATAAAAAGCGAGAACAATGTTTTCTGACAGTATAATGGAATGATTCGTTGCGAGATAACTCTAGAAATGTTTACAACTTTACAAGTAAAAGTAAAACACTCGTTTGTGTCCATGTGTTACAGCCTCTTTGCACCCTCACTTTAATTGAAACAAGAACGCAGTTGTAAATTGTAACGAGTACCTTGGTTTGGAATGCAATAAATAAAAATCTCTTATGAATGTTTAGCAATAAATAAAAACCTCTCATGAATGTTTGCTAACTTGAGCTTGAATCCAATCATAAAACTTAGGCAATTTCGTGTAAAATCCATATTTTCCTTCCCTTGCACAGCCCTCGCCCAGCTAACTAACCCAACAAGATACCAACGTCCTCTTTCCAGAACTGCAAAAGGTCCACCACTATCTCCCTCACATGCGTCACCTTTCACTTTTGGATTTCCTGCGCAGAACATATTCTTTGAAAAAAGGTACGGTGTGGAGTTTTTGCATGTCGTTTTCCCTCGTATAGGCAGTTTAACCTCTTTCATATACCGTGCATAGTGTCCATCTTCAGCCACTCGTCCCCATCCCACTACCAATCCCTTTACTCCAGGCTTGATCAGTTGGTTGCCATACGTGGAATTAAAAAGACAGATTGGTCGAATATAGTCTGTGAATTCTTCTACTGGACGAGCAAGTTTCACCAGTGCCACGTCTCTGTTAAAGTTGTCATAATCAAATTTGTGATGTAGTTTTATTTTAGAAACGCCATGTAGCGCTTCACTTTTTTCAGCAGACATATCGTCAAAGTCCCCTAGACGAACAAGAAGGTCGTCTTCTGTAATAGCCAACTCCCTTATACAATGTCCGGCTGTCACTATCCATTGGCGATTTATTAAGTTACCACCACAGAAATGTGATCTTCGTGAACGACTCCAGAGTCTGGCCATCCATGGTGCGCCACCGTGGATGGATGTACTTCCGTTGACAATGCGACCATCTTGGTTGTTCTCTAGCTCCGCAGCACGAAACGCAACAGCTCGTGGTTGTGTGATAGTGCCACATACTGTTAACAAATTGAATTAAAAAAACATAAGACAATCACCACGTATTTAAAATTTAGGAACAGCCCTGATTGCGGTGTAAACACTCACCGTAAAAGTAATGACTTTTATAAAGCTAGCTATATGATAATATGCTATACGTATAATTTACCATACTTATTTCAAGTATAGGGCTGGCTCAATTTATTAAGCCCTATTACTTGTATTGAACCCTATACTTATATATTTCAAGTAAAAGGCTCAGTTTATTGCAGAGTTATCAGGCGAATTAGTCCTAATTAGGTGTAAATACGGTTTTGTTCCACTCAAAATTCAATTTAAAAAAATGCAACAAAGTCCTAACTGGTAGATAAGACTTTGTTTCACTACACCGGAAATTGATGTGTGTAGTTACGCGACTTTAATTAGCTAATTACTTCTTAATTAAGTCGACATAAGCGGAAAATAAAATAAAAGTCGACTTAAGTGGGAAATAAAATATTCATAATATATTTCTAAAAAATATATCGCATTACGTTAAAAGTGAGCTATATGAAATCTTCACTAGTTTCTTAAAAAAAAATCTTACCTATACACTGGTGTGTGCTTGTTAGCATGAAAAGAAGCGTGAAATGACAATTACATTGAGCATGTCAGGTCAGGTATCCTTTGAGGGCCTGCTACGGGTATCCTGGTAACCAGTACTACCTGTCCCAGGGCCGGCTAAACCGTCACCCCCATCGGGTTTCTAACGGAATCCGATGAGGAGGGTAGCTGGTTACCCTGGTTGAACGAAAAAGAAGATCTACCTACAAGGGCGTCGGCTCTGGAGAGCTAATGGCGGCCATCCAGCACATTGACGTCAGGAAGGGCATCCGGTCAATTATCTTTTTTGCTCCAATAAATCCTCACACAGCAGTGTTGCTGTGAATGTGAGGTGAATCCGGCCACCCCCCGTTAGCGGGGACAAAACCGGATTTAAAACTTTGGTTTTACTACTACTACATTTGACACCCAAAAAAAGGATTTGGGTAGGGGAAAAATAGAAGGGGTGGTGATTACTCATGTCCGCCTTCAGTATACATCGATTAAAATTGCATTATTCCACACAATAGTTTCTACTTACTGTCTCCCGTACTTGCAGATGGAATAACAATTAAATCTGCTGTCGCTTCTGCTATCTGAGTGCGATCGAAAGAAAGTACAACACACTTATAGCTCCCACTGTCAACCTCTACTGCCTTCCGGATGAGTAAATTATCCGTCATCGGAACTTTGTGAATGGCTTCCGTGTACTTAATTTCAACACCGTCTTTTTTCCATTGAATTATGTGAGTAGGGTCATATGCAGCGCATTCAAACACGTGATCATTGCCAGCCTCAACAGCAGCGTCGTTTGGTGTGACTTGAAATATGGTGTCTGGTTGGAAAGCTGGCAACAAAATCATAGTGAAAATACGCAATCAATAGCGCATCTATGATTTCCAGAAAGGAAATATGCCCACCAATATGAACAGTTTATCCGTGCGCGTCGTCATATCCACGGCATATCCAAGGGTTTTCGGAGGGAGCGTGTGCAATCCCAATATCATACCCAGATGCCTCAAAAACATGTTTAACCTTTCAACCTACTTAGCTTTTACCTTTTTAAGGATATGGACTGAAGTGTTTACATTTCATTTTCATTGTATATTTTCATTTTTTAAACGACAGAGGAGAAAAAGTAAGTTAGTAGTTACCTATCCTAATTTTGACCTGCTCCAAATAGCATGTATATATTTTTTTCTCATTTTAAATTTAAATGATTTTTTTATCTCCTCCCAAAATTTGTTAACGATTTGAAAGTTACAAAAATGTGAATCAAAGTTTCATTTAAATTTAATCTAAAGGTGCATATTAAGTGAGAATCACTTTCCGATTTTTGTTTAAGAAGGAATCGGTGCCTTAAATTCTATGGATTGATCTAAATTGGAACTACCTTAGCTTAGCATTAATTCTACATGTAAATGGAGCGTTTGAGATTATAGACCATACGATTAATAATGATGATAATAATAACCGATTTCTTACTTAAATGTGCAACAGCTTCTATAAAATAGTCACCATCGTCTAGTTGAGCCCGACAGGCATATTTCCCGGCGTGATGTTCTTTGATCTCCGGGATGAATAGTTGGCCACGCGCCATGATGAAAACGCCATCAACGATATCTAGGAGAACAAACTACTAATGAAATAAGTTTTCTAATGCATTGTACCAATGGCAAATATACTAAAGGTCCAATTTCAAGATATGGTTTTGTATATTAATGATGCATACGTTTACTTTTATTCAATCCAGTTGCATGGGAAGTTTGCCAACATGGATTTCTCAAAAATATTGCATGAAGATAAACGAATTAAAACATAGAAATCTTGTGTTAAAATCAGAGTAAACTTCAAATCAAACGGAACAGTAAGCTCAACAACATGGATGACATTTTTGACACCGATCCTGGAGTTGGCTAGTTGGAAGAATGTTAGGAGAAATGGTACCCCCGTTGATGGATCAGCCGGGATGTCTGCACAGAATTTAAATACAGAGATGGCAAGGTCAATTCTTGAAGGTGTTCAACAAGAACAGCAAGAATGTAATGATAGCTCCACGTATATCTACCTTGAGCTAGGGAAGTAGAGCAATTATTAAGGACATGATTGAGTGTTTCCTTGTTAGAACACAAATCGCACTTTACATTGGTACGCTTGCCCCAAATACATAGGTTGGAAGACTAGGGAAGTCGATATGCTCTAACTGCCAAACCCAAGACACCCCGGGGGAGTTAATAGATAATTATAGATCTTCGTGTAAGATCAGAGTTAAATCAATGAGTTCAAGCCTGTTCCCTTGCTGGACAAGGGGTTGGATATATCCTCTCTTCGGCGGTTGATGAAAATAGTTTAATTAAAATACGTATTTTATATTAGTCTCGGTGCATTCTGGGTAATAAAATAAACGATGCAATGATTGTACATTCCGCCGGCATACTTATCTCAAATTTTACAGATTTCGGGAAGAAAATATTTTAAACATGATGTTATATTACCCTAAAAATTTGATTAAAATATTATTTTCTCAATTTTATTTGAGAAAAGATTTCTCACGGGAAAAGTACTTTGTTTACTATAAAAGAGAGAGAAAGGGGAATATCCCTAGAGTTGTTTGTACAAGATGCACCTGTTAGATTGCACAATGAGGGAAGTGGGGAATTTCCCAAGATGTAAATTTAGAAACTGAGTCAACTTGTTTAAGCTTTGAGATCAAAACATTGCAGAATCTAGGGAATTCCCCCACAAAGTTATATATGGAAAGTGATGTGATTCAGGTGATGTAATTTATGTGAATTCCAATTGGTCAGCCAGTGCAAGGTTATGTTTATGCATGATGCTGTTGTAATGTCTATTTTAAGACTTGGTAACTTTATGAAATATTGTGTATATATGAAGGAGAACTTGGCCAGAAGATGGGTCAGCAGTTGTAATCAGCTATACAGTATGGTTATAGCTAGTTTTATCTACAATAATGGTAGATTTATGCTCCACACAGTGCCATGATTTATTATATTTTCAATTCCATGTGAGCAGACTGCTGTAATTATTCTACTGTCGTCTTTGAAGCCAAAAGTGCTGGGAATCAAAAATAGGATTCCAAATTGTGGACAGATAGAAATCGTAGTGATTATCTTGGACTGATATAATGTGGAATATTAGTGTCGTCGAGGGACTTATGTAACCTTGTCGTCTTGAACTGCTGGACAAAGTTAACTTCAGGACTGAGAAGATTCCCATGGAATATATTACCTGAGGAGTTTTGTGTGACTTTGCATGCTGTCATTTTTGAAGTCTTCGCTGTGATGACATATCGTTGAACTGCAACGCTTCTTGTGGACATTAGTGGACATTCTTGAGGCCAATAAGTATATCTTAACTAATTGTGTGTGATTTTTGATATATGTAATGTTGTTTTGGACATACCAAATTCTTGAACCTTTCCAATTAATAATCATTGAAATCTGTTATATTATATAAAATTCAGATCACTTGTGCACAAGGCTCATTTATTTGTGTTTGAAAGGTATTTCTGACCTTTGACGTCTACGAAACGTCATAACAATGATAATACGAATGAAAACAAATGGAAACATAAAATATATGCAATTTTACGACAAAGGGACGTGTTCCTACCTGAAGGTAATTTATGCCCATCTTTATACCACGTAATCTCAGCATAGCTATCATTGGCCACACAATGTTGTAAAAGATCCGTGGCGCCAATTTCTATTGTAACGTTTTCTGGCTTGGTAGTAAATATGATTTGTGGTCGCAAGGAAGAAGCGGTCGGTATTGTTCCTGAATTGTCGGGTTTATCTGTAGTTTCCGTTTCCCCTGTATCTGCGCAGACATAATAAAAAAGATCTCAACTCAAGGTGTAATTTTAACTTTATTTTGTTCATCATTTTATTGACTACAAATGCCAAAAATAATTGTGCAACACTATACAGGTATAAGTATTAAAAACCCCAAATTATACATTTAGGCTAGCGGGCAAGATCTCATAGCGTTTACAAAGGTGACGCACCCCTTACAAGTACATAATTTTGCTAAAATAAATTGTCTAAAATTATCAAAATCAGTTCTACGCGTGTTCTGACTTCTAGTATGTGCACATTTTCGTGAAAATGAATTAAATGTCATCTCCTTTTTCCCCTGAATATCAGTGACCAAGAGATGTACACCACGTTCCCTGACTCCAGTAAATAATGGTGCTATTGATAAGTAAATCCACCCGTTATGAATAGGATGAATAGGAACAACGGACTTCAGATTCTCTGGGAGTGCAAAACCATTGTTATGTTGAATTGTTTTCATCACCGCCGATTTAGATGAGCTGCAGCCTCCATTCACGAGGAAAATAAAACTCAACTTCTGCTGGGAGTTTAATAACTTTGATCGTATATATTTCATCATTTAATCATTAATAAGAAAGATATGAGCAAAAATCAGGAAAGAGTTTGACTGGCACGCTATGACCTAACATCTTGGTGCGAACCAACACCCATAACTATCATTAAATATTGGACCTAATTTCTATTCAATTCAAAGTTTGTTCGGCAGGGTGTTGAAGTAAACCATTGTCGGCGTACTCATAGTCCTGGAACAGTGGTGAAACACTAGGGCACTCGATTCATGTGACTCTTCACGCACCATTAGTTTTTCACGCTTTTATTCCGTTATCTCATGTGAGCCCCATACTAGGCTCCCACCGACTATATCTTGCTTTTCAAACCGGTTCACACCTGCATTTCATATCGGCGAATGATTTTCGACTTCTTGCTATGAAGCAATAACTTGCTAGAAAAAGGGGTTACGCTACAAGTTAACGGTTTGGTTCTGCACAAAGATGTTAGGTCACCGTTTGCCAAACAATTTCTTCTCATGAGCTTTGTTCACCTTCGGTTCCCTTTCGAAAAAGGATATAGGGTCAAGAACTTGAAAACCCGTAGAACCTCTACTTTATTCTTGAAAGAGGGCAGATAATTTTGTTCACGTCATGGAAAAATAGCTTAATCAATCGGTGTTCTATAGCACCACTGCAATCTTTTCATTGCATGGATAATAACAATGTCTCTGTCATTCCCAGATGAAAAAGGAATCTCTGAAAGTGGTTTGGTCTTCTACATCCGAGCGGATTTACTTTATCAATCGCCCCCATTATTTGCTGGATTCATTGAATCATTGTGTCATCCCGTAGTCACTGATATTCATGGCATAAATGGAGATGACATTTAATTCATTTCTCGAGAAGTGCACATACTAAAGTGAGACAACACGTAGAACTGATTTCTTTAAATTTTAGGAAAATGATTTCAGAAGGAAGTATGTACTTCCCAGGGGTGCCGCCACCTTGGTCCTTATCCGAGCCATGCTTTTTTTTCTCGCTTTGGCCTCATGGCCAATTTTCAATACAAACATAAACACATCACACTATTGTGCTAATTTCATTAGAATGAAAAGTCTCTTAATGTTGTAGACCTCGTTGTTACACTCCGTTAATGCGGTCAAGCCTACAAAAGAATAAGTTTTTGTTTTATTGAAATTAAAGCGTAGCTTCCGGGGCTCGAACCCGATCCGCTAGATTAACCCCGTTACACATACAGATACACATACAGATATGGAGCCTTCAGGGCGTAGCCAGGGGGGTTGCGACGCACCCCCCCCAAAAAAAAAAAAATGACAAAGGGTGTCCGCTTTATGATGTTGAAGGTCCGCTTTGTCATGTTTATGGGTGCCTGTTTGTCAGTAAAAGTTTTTGTCTTAAGGGTTCGGTGCATGTATATTCATGACTATCAGCTGTTTAACCATCGCTACGATTGTCGTTGTTACTATACGTTGTTTTCTCAACGTTGCGACGAATTTTTTACTCCCCATCCCACCCCCACCCCCCCCCCTTACATCCCCCCCCCCCCCCCTCCCCCCCCCCCGCCCCCTCCCCCAATTTGTCGCCACACGAGCCCCCCCCGCCCCCCCCCCCCCCCCCCCTGGGACTCCCCATCCCACCCCGCCACACCCTTCCCCCCCCCCCCCCCCCCCCCCCCCCCCCAGCTGCAGAATTTGGATACGACGGTGACAAATTTTGGGTCACGGCGAGCGCAGGCGAGCGAAAATTTTTTTTGGTACGCAGAAGGTCCACTTCTTGCAAATCCGCACCACCCGGCAATAAATCCTGTCTACGGGCCTGGGAGCCTTAGATTCAGAGTATCGTGCAAAACACGATCCCTTAGACCAACTGATTATATATAAAATATAGACCTAACTTGACATCTTGTCGAAATTGTACTTGCTCTTGATTAAAACAGAAATTGTTACTTTTTTCTGTCTTAAGATTGCAAGTAAAAAACTAATGCGAGTCTAATTAAATTTTTGTTACAGCAGAGTACCAAGATACACTACATCTGCAGGTCAGTGTATTTCCTGACCACTCTCCTTGTTGTTACATATTATACTTCTGACCAGTAACCACTCTTGATATCCAGGTTTCCTTGAAATGAACACATATCTCCAACGTCAAAAGGTGGGCTACAATTACGCGCAATCGTCCTCAGAGTTAGTGTTGTGGTTCGGAAACAAATATTGCTGTAATACAAAAGGATATATCATATTATGAATAGAACATTGCAAGCTTACCCTCTACCCAGAGACATCATGATAATTCCCATGCCTGACCAATAACGAAACATAAAATTAAAAAGGCCCATATTACAGGCACGGCTGGCAAAATAGTATTACCATTCACAAATGGGGAGGCTTCTTTGTCGACCAAAATCCAGTTTGATAACTACAGCATATCAGGATATAGAGTGTAGGTATCCTTCATGACATTGGTAAGAACAGCGGAACCCGGGAAGCAATGGACAACCATCATCTATTTGACCGTTGAGCAACTCAACTGGACAAAAAATCGCTTCCGTATCTAAACAATATCAGAAATAATGGTTTATCAATGTAATCTGTAATAAAAATGGATTGCTTAAAACGTTATGAAATACATGCACTATTGCTCAAATTTTGGTAGAAGTATCAATACGTTGCTTGTTTGTTTACTTATCGTCATCATTATCAGAGCAAAAATCGTACTCGCGATCCTCCTCATCATCAAGAGTCGTTATCTTAATCCAATAATATTGAGGAAGAATTATATTGATGCTGATGACGAAGAGAAAACTATAGATGGTGATGAGGAGAATATTAAAGAATCAGGGTTACTTAAGAAGCAAAAGAGAAAGAGACAAAATATACTACCTGTTTGACATGTTTCCCAGTCACTTAGCAACTGAACACCATCAGCACATGCGCAGGTTCGACTGAATCCCACTGGTATACACAACCCACTACATCCACCGTTGTCAACGATGCAGACATTATTACCTTTATGAAATCAAGAGAAATGTTCTTTAAGTCATCCAAAAGATGATGGTGATATGTTGTGTTGGTAGTGGTAAAGCATAGTCAGGGTCAGATAAGCGACCAATTGCGGTTCAGAATGATATGAAAATCTCAATTTCATGTAAGTAAGACGGTGGTACGGCTTTAGACCTTTTAATAGGCATTAACTACTCGCAGACTATTATCCACGGCAGACGTTCATCTTCCACAATCAATTAAATTACATCAGACGACCAATTGACCACCTTATTCTGTCCCTAACTATACTGTAGTAGTATTGTAGTCGGACAGACAGATACACAGCAAAACCAAATTATTTTAGGGGGGGGTTGAAGAACGCGTAATTTAAATTTTACCATTTGCTTCAGTTGCCTTGGTGAAAGCATGGATGTAGTTTGGTCTTGCAAGTTGATCAGACGCAACGTCAATCATCTCCAATTCTTCGTTTTCTTCTGGATGCTTCTCTTGAATTTTAACACGCAATAATCCTCCCTTTATCCAATCAGTCCAATACAGGTCTCTGTTGTAGATAACAATCCCGAAGGGGTGACTATTGTCACCAAGGTTCGTTAAGGTTTGTCGTACTAGTCCAAGAAAATCTGAAACCTCGACTGTGTGGAATTTTGCGTCTGTCCAATACAGCTGATTTTCTTCAGGGAAACAAGAAGATTAGATTACCAAGGAGAATACAATTAAAATGTTGGTCTGATTTTTATGTTCGTTTCGCTTCATTAAAAGTTTTGGACGATTTCATTTTTCTGGGAGAGTTATATGCCTTATTCATAGAAATCAATACAAATCTACGTGGCGTGGCGTGGCGTGGATTGAAATGAAATTTCCTGCATGGCCTTGCCTGCTGTTGAGTTTGAAAATCAAATGCCATTCATAAGATTTAATCGCTGACCTCTACACATGGATAGCGGGTCTGAGTCGCCGATTGAAACAACAAGTTGCTTTTCGCCTTAGCAATATAGCGGGAAACAATGGGCTATTCCAGAAAAAATGCCCCCCCCCCCTATAGAGGGTGCCGGAATTCCAGAC
Organism: Ophioderma brevispina; assembly: GCA_023653785.1. NCBI lineage: Eukaryota > Metazoa > Echinodermata > Ophiuroidea > Amphilepidida > Ophiodermatidae > Ophioderma > Ophioderma brevispina. Next base: position 24,249 of record JAMKCH010011726.1, read on the forward strand.
TTTTTGTCACTTTTAAAAGCTGGAATTCCAGAATTTAAAGGGGCATTTCGTGATCCACAGCCTCGTCCCCCGACTAACCTCAACAAAGTTGAGATTTTTAAATCGTCTGAACCGTCTGGCTAAATAAGTATAATGTGTGTGCCCAATTTGACATGCAAGTTCGATTGACTCTGCAAGAAATTCGCATTTTTGTATTTTCTGTCCGTAAACGGACAGAAATTACTGTACAGTGGTCTATGGGAGATTGTGATACGAACATTTGCTCATAACACCAAAACGCAAGATCAGAATCAACTGAAATTTTGGAAAAAGCTTTTCTCAAGGATATCTAGCGAAACTTGAACAAAACAGATGGGGTTAGAATCACGAAATGCACCTTTAATGTCTAATACGAGGTGGGAATTTTATGTATAGAGGGTGACGGAATTCCAGTGTTTTTACGATTTTTAGAGGTAAATTCCAGCAAAAAATCAATATTTTCAACGCCATCTATACCCCTAACCATAATCATCTAGGAATTCCATGTTTTTTTACATTGGTAGTTTAGGAATTCCTGGTCAGGTCAGGTTTTCTTTGATACCTGCTACTGGTATCCTGGTAACCAGTACTACCTGTCCCAGGGCCGAGTCGTCGGCGGCTAAACCGACTCCCCCATCGGATTTGTAAGGAATCTGATGAGGAGGGTAGCTGGTTACCCTGGTAGAATGAAAAAGAAGATCTACCTACAAGGGCGTCAGCTCTGGAGAGCTAATGGCGGCCATCCAGCACATGCTGCCTTGCATGTTGGGCAAAGTTGCCCAAAGGCTAGGCCCACCGCCGATAACTGTGGATTGACGTCAGGAAGGGCATCCGGTCAATTATCTTTTGCTCCAATAAATCCTCACACAGCAGTATTGCTGAGTGTGAGGTGAATACGGTCACCCTCGTTTACGGGGACAAAACCGGATTTAAAACTTTGGTCTAACTAACTAAACTACGGAAGGTAGTGTCTAAAATTCCTGGTAATTTACGGAAAGTAGCGCCTGGAATTCCAGATAATTCATGGAAAGATAGCCAGGAATTCCAGATATTTTGTGAACAAAAATGTTTGCCCTCTGGGGGGGGGGGCAATTTTTTTCTGGAATAGCCCAATGCATACACCTGCTGGTGCACATATTCCACACAGATGTTCTATTGTTATACAAAATTCCTTTAACTTGGACAATAAGGTGAAGCCACATTGTGCAGGGCAAAACGCAACTTCCTGTGGTTTCAATCTGCGGCTATTCAACGGTGTGCCAGTCCGCTATCCATGTGTAGAGGTCAGTGGATTAATACGTTCTTTCATATACAATATAGAAACATGCAGTGTTGTTTGCGTATAAATAAGAGAGCGATAGTGACGTTGGTTAGATTTGAACTATACGGATTCAGATTTACTGACATAAGCACCAAAATATGCCCCACAAGCAAATAGATACATGTACAAGTCTAGCAAATTCTCCCGCCAACCACTGAGTTAGGGCAATCATGTCAATTTAATATATAACTCTACATTTACTGAATTAATTCAAGAGAAATCGTGAAATTTATTTTCAATTAATTATACTTATCTAAAAATAACAGAACAATTGCACTAAATAATGTATTTACATTTTCGGTTTATTTTTGTTTTTGTTTGTTTGTTTGTTTTTTTGTAATTTCGGCAAGAAAACATAAATTTTCGACAATATGCTTGAAGTGACAAGAAATAAAAAGAAATAACAGCTTGTAAATCCAATAATAACTGGGTTGAACCTTTTTGTTAAAGGAGTGCACAAAATTTATGAATCTAGTAAATTCAGTCAAGTCTTGCATTTCATTTTGTATACTTAATCATCAAAGGATTCATTTTTTTCATATATTCCTTTATTATTATTCTTCGCCGTAAGACTCGAATATTGAAAGCCAGGTTTATGAGTCCCTCGGGCACCCTTCATTATTTGACTCCATAGTATGGTACTATAATGAATGATAATTGTACCTGACACGTCTATAGTGAGGCTATATGGCCAGCCAAGGGATTCATTAACAACTAGGCGCCGTCCTGTTCCATCCATGAAAGATCTCTCGATTTTGGCTGATTCACCCCATGAAGTCCAGAACATGTAGCTGTTTCGAAAAAAAATGATTTGTAATTCTTTTTTATACAGACTTACGATTAGTCTTACATCACTTTCTTTTTTTCTAAGTTGATAATGCAGTTTATGTTTGCAAGGCGTAGCCGTCGTCAACACATAAACAGTTTTATCGAAGGTTGGACATTCATGTCTCCTAGCAACATGATGCTGGTTTGCCTTGGTCACATGTTGCGGCTCCCGCCTTTCAGGTTTCGCGGTCTTGCCAGTGTCATTTGCGCAGGCTTGTTTTTGCGTCATTCTGCCTCTTGTTTTCGTCCGAGTCGGTCGTGTTAACTTGTGTACCGAAAATTCAAACCATGGTTCATCTCCTGTTATGCTGTGAGTGATAGTTTGCGTAGCTGCGTCGTCTTATACCCCATATACCAGTGGATTTTATTATCATTGCCTCCTTGTTCTTTGGACTTTATTATCGTCATTTTCAAGCTTGATCGGTTCTATGAGTGAGTTGCCGTGGTGCGCGATTGTGGAGACTTTCTTCAGCCCAGTATTGTTTACGGAATAATGGGAAGTTGCAAGAAATGGATTGAAATCGACGGAGTTAGTCAGGTCAGTGAGTGCAAAAACACTTGGAAATAAGTTATCAAGACCGTGTCTATTTACCAGTCTTACGCTTACGCTAACTATAACTGGATTTGATGAGAAGGAATTTACGTGGATATTCTCTAATTGTCCCCAGAAACAGTTATTGGGCAACTTTACCATGTAATACGCAGTTACGCGAATTGGGCGGAGTCGTAATATTGGTGTTTGGACTTGCTCTTTGCTAAGCATTATTTCTCTTCTGGATGTACTGTGTTCAGTTCGAATGAACTCGTGTTATGGATCGTCGATGACTCTGTTGAAGTTGGATACGCATTTCCGCGGTACGCAGGGAACTGTCGTTCGCAATGGTTGGATGTGTTTTTATTGCATTATCTCCAAGTGTAGTCAGCCCTAACGTGGTACGCGACTCAACCATCATGGAGTGTCAAGACGGTGCATTCATTCATCGGATTATAAGCCGAACTCTTTGCAGTAAGTAATCAGATAGCGATAGTGACGTTGGTTAGATTTGGACATCGGCTTCAGATTACTGACATAACACCAAACTATGCCCCACAAGCATAGATACATTTACAATCTAGCAATTCTCCCGCCACCCACTGAGGTTAGGGCAAGCCATGTCAATTTAATATATACCTCTACATTTATGAATTAATTCAGAGAAACGTGAATTTATTTTCATTAATATACTTATCTAAAAATACGAACAATTGCACTAAATAATGTAGTTTACATTTTTCGGTTTATTTTGTTTTTTGTTTGTTTTTGTTTGTTTTTTTTTTGTAATTTTCGGCAAGAAAACATAAATTTTTCGACAATATGCTTGAAGTGACAAGAAAGAAAAAGAAATAACAGCTTGTAAAATCAATAATAAATGGGGTTGAACTTTTTGTTAAATGAGTGCACAAATTTTATGATCTAGTAATTCGGTCAGGTATTGCATTTCATGTTTGTATACGACTAATGCATCAAATGATTCATTTTTTTTCATATATCCTTTATTATTATTCTTCGCCGTAAGACGCGAATATTGAAAGCCAGTTTATGAGTCCCTCGGGCACCCTTCATTATTTGACTCCATAGTATGGTACTATAATGAATGATAATTGGTACCTGCCCCGTCTATAGTGGGCTATAGGCCAGCCAGGTATCATTAACAACAGGCGGGCAGTCCCTGTTCCATCCATGAAAGATCTCTCGATTTTGGCTGATCACCCCATGAAGTCCAGAACATGTAGCTGTTTTCGAAAAAATTGATTTGTAATTCTTTTTTATACATATTACGATAGTCTTACAATCACGTTCTTTTTTCTAAGTATAATGCAGTTTATGTTTGCAAGGCGTAGCCGCCGTCAACACATAAACATTTTTTATCGAAGGTTGGACATTCACGTCTCCTAGCAACATGAATGCTAGGTTTGCCTTGGTCACATGTTGCGGCTCCCGCCTTTCAGGTTTCGCGGTCTTGCCAGTATCATTTGCGCAGGCTTGTTTTTGCGGTCATTCTGCTGCTTCTTGTTTTCATCCGAGTCGGTTGTGTTAACTTGTGTACCGAAAATTACCAAACCATGGTTCATCTCCTGTTATGCGGTGAGTGATAGTTTGCGTAGCTGCGTCGTCTTATACCCCATATACCTTGGATTTTATTATCATTGCCTCCTTGTTCTTTGGACTTTATTATCGTCATTTTCAAGCTTGATCCGGTTCATAGTGAGTTGCCGTGGTGCGCGATTGTGGAGACTATTTCTTTTCTTCAGCCCAGTATGGTTTTACGGAATAATGGGAAGTTGCAAGAAATGGAGTGAAATCGAGGGATTTAGTCAGGTCAGTGAGTGCAAAACACTTTGAAATAAGTTATCAAGCACCGTGTCGCTTTACCAGTCTTACGCTTACAGTAACTAGACCTGGATTTGATGTGAAGGAATTTACGGGGATATTCTCTAATTGTCCCCAGAAACATTTATTGTGCACTTTTACCATGTAATCCGCAGTTAACTCGAAATTGGACGCGGAGTCGTATATTGGTGTTGACTGCTCTTTTATTGCTACGCATTATTTCTCTCATGATGTACTGTGTTCAGTTCGAATGACTCCGTGTTATGGATCGTCGATGACTCTGTTGAAGTTGGATACGCATTTCCGCGGACGCAGGGAACTGTCGTTCGCAATGGTTGATGGATAATACGGTAGAGCGAAGGAGGGGGAAGCATGGGGGAGAAGGGTGGAAGATGTGTAGCTGGTAGGAGTCGGGGAAGTAGGAAGGACTAGAGGTTAGAAAGTGCGAGGGGGATTTAAATGGTAGATGGAAGGAGATAAAGTCTAGGTGGGGGGCGGAGTTGGAGATATAGGGAGAGAGGGGGTGGAATGGAGTGGAAACCAAGGAAATAGGGCAATGAACAAGGTGGAATTGGGGAGTCAGGGGAAAGGAAGGGAGGGGGGTGGGTGGTGCAGAATAGTTGGGGGGCGTGATTTGATGTGTTTTTTTATTGCCCCAACAATTATCTCCAGTGTAGTCAGCCCGCTAACGTTTTTACGGCGACTCAACCATCATGGAGTGTCAAGACGGTGCATTCATTCATCGGATTATAAGCCGAACTCTTTTGCAGTAAGTACTCAGTCAACGCGACGTGATTTCAAGAGGAGCGTCGAACCATGATTCATTAATTTGGGTGTTTTGTTACACTTGAAGCTAATTTCAACGATTAATGCAGGCTGTTTAATCGCAATCGACGCCTACGTATTCTATTCTTGATCCATTGAGCAGTCATGCAGCTTCAAAAGGCAACGGACTGGGTGAGCTGGCGAGACTGTAAGCTGCAATCTTAAAACCTGGGTATCGGCACTCATTATTTTAATGCAGTTCATTGGATAGGAATAGTGTTGTCTGGATCATCATTCCATTAGACATGTTATACTTAATGTTTGTGTGTCATTAGTGTGGCGTACATCTTCTTCCTTTTTATAACGCTTGCAAGGTCTTACTAGCCTTGTTTTTCATTTCAGTTTCACCATCAAATTTATCCATTGGACTCGATCATACATTATTAATGTTATCATTTCTACGGAATGGATTGTCGTGTTGTGTGTGCGTGTATTTACTTTTTCCCGCTCCTTTTGTGCGTTTCAATTCTATTGTTACTAATTATTTTAAACCCATCCACCTGTGATTTTTTCTTTTCTTTGTTTCCTGTACGCCCTGTACTCGGTTTATCACGAGAATTAGACATTTTTCCAATCCGTGTTCAGTGTATTGACTAACGTGATGTAATTGTCTTTGATATTCGGTTTTGGTGTACTTAGGTTTGTTTCTTCTTTTCTATATTGTGATTCCATGATATTCATTCTCTTTTGTTGTTTGTTTAGCCCTATCCTATCTCCACCCCACTCAAATGCATCTGTTTCCGTGTTCATGTTTTTTTATTATATTGTCAATGTCTTGTTTTTTTTTCAATTAACCATGTCGTTTCTCTTTTCACCTTGCTCATTTTAATTTGTATCTTTTGTGGAAATCTTTTCCTTTAGTTTGTTTTTTGTACGGTCGGAATGATCTGTTATTTTGTTGTATGTATGTGTGGCATTTATGTTGTTTTGTAAAATTTTTGATGTGTGGGTGTGTTGCCCTACATTGGTTTTTTTTTGTTTGGAGATCGTGCGTCCTTCCCTCGTTGTGTGTTTTGTGTTGTCAGTTTTGGCCTTATTTAATCCTGTTCTGTTTGCGCCAATCCGTATATTTGTTTGGATGTGTGTGTGCATACTTTGTTAATTGCCTTGTCTTATCCGGCTTCTGCTTTTTTTCAATCTAGTGTTCTCATTAGGTGCCCTGGTATCATGCATTTTCACACTTGTATCTTAACTCCTTCGTCTTCCTTACCCTAGTTTTGTGTTGTGATGCTGTTTATTCCAACTTATTTAACCTGGTTCCTTTTTAAATTTCAAGAGCATAACTCACCCCTTTTTTACAGTTGTCGGGAGCAGCATAATCTATCAAGTTCAGATTATGATTCTAGTGGTTCTTTCGTGGGGCACGTTTTTTTTTCATTTTTGTTGCTTAATTTTAATTAATTCTGAAATGGTGTAGGCCAGGTCTCCTTTAACGTCGTCATCTGTAGAAGCCAATTCTAAAAAAAATCATATATCTCTTATAACTTCTGGTAATAGTTCCGTTGTTCGCTGTCAGTTTCGGCGTCGGACTCACATAGTGTTTCCATCAATCTTTTTTCTAAGCGTTTTATTTGTTCAGTCGGCTTGGCTCATTGTTGGGTTCTCGGCGTATTGGTAGTTATGCATTGATTGTGGGGTGTTGAAAGATATCTTTTGCTTTTTTTTGGTATTAGAGGCCCCTCTTTTAATTATGTTTTCCTGCCAATTTTTGGGTTCCAAGTTAAAGGTGATCAGGCTCGTGTTGTCACGTATTAGCTCTACATTTGCTTTCTGTTTGGGGTTATTGTAAAATGGGCAAGGCTGTGTTTAATGTTTTTCGGGGGTCGTGGTGTAGTGAGTTTGCGTGTTAATGTAGTGTCGGGCGCGCAGTTGCGGGGTGTGAAAGAGTGTTGATTTAAGTATTATCGACGGAGGATTCTGTTCTTGTGCTCGTGGTATAAGCCCTGTCAAAAGGTCTCAAATTGGCAGCCTTTGGTTAAAAAATTGTTCAGTGAGAGGAGCGTGAGCCCTAAACAGTAGCTTGAAGGGTTTAGGCTAGCTTAAGTCGATTTGTGATATTGTTTCCGTTAGCCATTTGAAAAAAAAATCAGCTCCACCAGTGTCAGCTTTTGTGTATCTTTAGGTGTTTTTGCTGTTCTGGCTGCCCGTTTCTGCTGTTTGTTTCGTTTTCTTTGCATAGTAGTTGATTATTGTAGCAAGGTGTCATTATGTAGGATTGGTTATGGTCCATCTCTAGAACAGGTTTAGGGAGTTTCAACTCATAAGCTATTAATATTACACGCTTCCGGGTCTGCTTCTATAACGTGTTGCGTAACACGGAGCCTTTAGTTCATACTTGATACTTGATACTTGGATATAGATTTCTCCTCCGAAGCAAATCTTGCTGTCTGGATGATTAACGGTGGGCAAGTGCAGTCCAATGAATATATATACAATTTACAGGAACAAAGATGAAAATAAAAGCAAAAGGGATTGCGGTTAAAAACGTGATTGCTACATTCCTACCCATAGCTGGAAACAAAAGGTGGCTGAATCTCTGAATAATTGGTAGAAGCTGCCACGCTTGAAGCCAGATTATGTAGGAGATAATAACTGCTTCATAGGGAGTGTTTCCTGAGTGGCATGTTCTACGAGGATATAATGAGTACTTGTATGTTTTAACTTTGGTAGTGACCTGGTGATATCGGAGTACATGGGTAACCTCTAGCTCCAGAGCTTTGTTGTGGGGTGAAGCGCCTAGAGATGGATATGTGGGTCCTACACATGTGAATCTTGAGATCATGGTAACCTGGGCCGGAAGTCTCTGTTCTTTGTATGTGTCGGGGTTCTTTGTAATAGAATGTACCAGTTAGCCTTAACAACGTTTTTTTCTATGAATGTGGGCCGCTTGTCGGATTGCCCAACAGCGAAGGATTTCTTATCTTATCATTTGTCGAATTTTTCGGAAGGCCTAATAATCAGAATCTGCAGCTTCTAAGTAAACCTAGGTCCTAATACCTTTGCTTTGGAGCGCAGGTCAGTTCAATCTGGTAACCCCACCCCTTCCTTCGATTTAATTCTTGTGTGCAACTTTTATATTGCTTGTTAGGTTTTGTCCATTTTATGCTCCGCTTCTTTGTTTTTTTTCTTTCTACCACTTTTTTACAGTACTAATGACTTTTCATTGATATCTACAGCTATTTTGTAGTTATATTAAGCGTTTTTTTTGTTAGTTTTTCTCGTTCTACTGTTTGTGCGCTTTGTCCCATACTTATGCTTCAATTGTTTACCTTGCGGTTTCATGTAGATAGTGCGTGTGCATGGAGTGTAAGTGTTGTGCGACATTGTGTATGTGTGTTGTTCTTATGTTACTCTCTTTCTTCTTCTCCGCTACTGTTGTGTATGAGGATTGGCTCACTTTAAAGTCTTGGTATCTGCGCAAGTTTTTTTAAAAAAGGGGGGGGGGAGTAAGACGTTACGTCATAGTAACTTGTTTGGGGGCCTTTTATGTAACTTTGCGTTTCTTCTTTTCGGTAGGGCAATATTTTTTGGATATTATTGCAAACTTTAAGGCAAACGCCAAAAGGAGCTAGAGCAAACGCTCAATAGGATAGTCAATTAATTTGTTTTGTTGAACAATCTTGAAGGCAAACGCCAAATTGGGGTAGATTATAAACACCCAGTATTGAATTAATATTGAAGTCTATTTGAATTATGGATGCTTGAATGCAAATGCCAAAAGGTGAGAGCAAACGCTCGTTAGAAATGTTCATGGAAAACTGAAGGCAAACGCCAAGAGGCGAGAGCCAAACGCTCCGTAGAATTGTGCTATTACTATTATTTCATTGAGGCTTGAAGCAAACGCCAAAAGAGGCGAGAGCAAACGCTTCCGAAGTTGTGCTAATTATTATTATATTAAGTAGACTCGAAGGCAAAACGCCACAAGGGGCGAGAGCAAAACGCTCGCTCCGTAGAGTTGTGCTATATTAACTTGAAGGCAAACGCCAAACGGGGGCGAAGAGCAAAACGCTCCGCAGAATTGTTCTATTATTATAAATGGCAATGCCAAAAGAAGGCGAGAGCAAAACGCTCCTGTAGAATTGTGCTATTATTATCAAGGCAACGCCAAAAGAAGGCAGAGCAAACGCTCAGAAGAATTGTGCTATATATTCAGATCATTGGGGGTGCTGATTGTTGACAACTTGAGGCAAAGCCAAAAGGGGCTCGAGACAAACGCTCAGTAGGATTTTACTATTTAATCATTCAATATTTTTGTGGATATCTTAACCAAACATAAGTAGATAGCTAGCGCCAAACGTCAGGAGGATGTTGTGAAATTCAAAGGCATCGCCGCGAAGTGAATAAGGATTTAATTTTCCTATACATTTGTGATATTTCAATTCATCTCAACATGCTGTGTTTCTTCATTCTTGTACTAGTTCTTGAGTACTTATTTATCTCACACTTTCTATGAGGTTTAATTTGTATTCTTGAGGGGCACATGTTTATTAAGGCCTCTCGGATGAAAACTAAGAGGCCACAATACATCTGGCTTCCTTGTCTAGTCCTTTGATAATCCAAATAGGCTTATTTTGAAAACGTTTTGATGTAAGTTATCAAATACATTCTTTCTATTTTGAACCATTACCGAGGAATCTCGATACTGTGATGCTAGCTTTTTGTGGGCGGAGACCAGCCAGTATGAGCCAAAAACCCGTGTAACTGACTGACTGAATGACTACGTTCCGTTATGAAAGTTGTTGCCTAGCCCGATCATTTTACGTCTTGAGACCATTTCAAAGAAACCCTTATTAGCCTACTCTTGAAAAGCTTACAGCTGGTCGGGCCGTGCGTGATCGCGGCAAGGAAAAGGATTGGTTACGGCTACTATAATCGTTTTCTATATAAACAATACAAGAATAAGCTCTTCAAATTACAATACAAAACCGTCAAGTACCCAGCACCCACTTTGAATTTGAACAAGTATTAAAGTTTTCTAGTTATAGTCGATCTGGCATCAATAAATTGTGTCAGTTGGGCGTCATATGGGTGCATTATTTTGGAACACCGTCCAGGCTGGCCCGATTCTGTCCAAAAACCAGTTCGGTCCCATGCGAATTCGGACTCATATCAATTCGGTCTCACGGCAATCGGCCCCACGGTAATTCGGTCCCTTTAGGAAAACGCGTGTTAAACAATAACGTGTGTGTAACCCACTTAAAACCGTGGCCTAACCTTTATTACGAAGCATGATCATACTTAATAAGATATTTAATTGTGGTATAATGTAAAAACATCACATTGGGTATCATTATAGTAGACCCACTCATGGAAAAAGCTTAGCTTCCTCAATTTGGATAATTTTCAGGCGTGTTTTAGTTCTATTTTATACCATCGTTTTGTTGCAAAATTATAATTAACTATTATGCTAAATTAAATATTCATAAGCATGGAACTATAAATACAAGAAAAACCATTTGTCATTTGATAATCAATTTAGCATTAAATTTCATCTTACCTTATTGGCACTGCCTTATTGGAAAGGAACGAGACAGTATACAGTAAGAATTTCCGTATCAAATTGCAAAAACAGAAATTTTTTGTCACATGCATTTTGTGACCAATTAATGTAACTATACATTAGAATAGTAGTTATGCGTTTGTTTTACATCTTTAACCACATTGGCACCCGCGGAAGCGGTTCATCCAACATAGGGAAAGAAAAAACCTGACACCAAATAATTTATATTGAAACGAATAACTGTAACATCTTTGGGTTGGCTGTCCTAAATATGTCTCTTATTTATTGTGTGTACTACACACTACATTTATTAGGATACATTACACATCGATCACCCACCATTAGTACTGTGGACTTTTTCCACGGGTTTTTTCTTAGTTCCCTATATTGGCTTACTTAGCTACTGTGAAATGCCCTGGGATTCAACGAGCGTTCATCTCATATCTAGCAAATTGGTATTGTAACCCGTCATTGTATTACGACTGAAACATCAACGGATGATGACTAATACATCGTTGAAAGCCCAGGTAAAATTCATTCAGGCATTTCTTTGACCCACTAGCCACTCTCAAGCAAAATTTTCCCCTCGATGGGAGAGACTCGCAATCGGGGGCCTATTATAAGTTGTGATTGATAAAACAAAAACAAGGGAAAAAAACGACTACATATTCAGTTTACACAGAAGTAGCAGAAAGAAATTAATAGACCGGCAACCGATATCAACAAATGACAAAAAAAATCATATTAAAATTGCACGTGTGTTTCATTTGGGTCCGAATTGGCATTGGGACCGAATTGACGGATTTGAGGCCGAATTGGTGAATTTTTTACTGAGACCGAAATGTATGTTTTTCTTTCCATTGGGACGGAATTGGCATGGTACCGAATTGACGTGTGACCGAATTGGACTCATCGAGAGACCGAATTGACTGAGCCCGAATTGGCAACGGACCGACCGGACTGGGACCACAAACGTTACCCGTCTGCAATATTGACCGTAAGTATTTGTAAAGTGTTTAAACAATATTCTTGATATCATGTGAGATGAAAGAAGTAGTGTTCATCTTGACGATTATGTGAGATGAAAGAAAGGTAATTTCAATCTTTTTTCGCCGTTATCGATACCTCAAAAATTGCTTTTATGGAAAGAATTTAGTATTCCTCCACAGGCTACGAATTCGCACGTTAAACGGAAGTATACCAGCATGTTAAAGGTCCGCCTTTAAGTGGTGCAGAATACTACATCGTCCCCATAACTTACTAGTCCCATTGGCACCTTTTTTTTTGCAGTAAGATCTGATTTATGTAATTTTTTGGCTTGGTTTTTGAATGTCGCATTTTTTTTTTCTAGTTTTTTTTGCACGCCACGTGTTTTCATTAAGAAGACCATGAGATGCCTCTTCTTATCTTGACATTGCATTTTCTTTCTCGAAATTGGGGCAAATTTGAAACAATACCTTATCTAGTCCAATTGGGCAAACCTTTTCTGCAGTAGATCTGATTTATGTAATTTTTTTGGGATGGTTTTTGATCGCATTTTTTGATCAAAAAAACCCATGTAAATGCAAAAAGGTAAACAAACCAAACTAGAAGTAAAACTGATTATAACATTTATGCATTTCTTTGAAATTTGTCCGGACCCATAGATGTGTATCGCCGATGATTTTTTGGAGACTTGACTCGGCTACATGCAAGTCTCGTGATTGCACAAGCAACATGTCAGAAGTGATAAATGTGTGTGTAGAACTAGAAAGGATCTGGAATAACCAAATGGGTTCCATACACTATTAACTACTCAGAAAGTTCACCACCTGTTGGTTTACCAGGCCAGGGCTCAGCTAGGCAAAAAAATATATTGGCGTAACTTGACTGGCCCTACAATTTGGCCCGACCCTACATTTTTTAACAAACAAAAACAAAAGCTCACATTCAAATTTCAAACTGGAAGTAATGACTCATTAGTAGCTGCCATCTCGGCTATGTAGAGCCTGTCATTTGTTACTTTTGAGTTCTGTTGGGGGCACCTAGTGACACTTTATTACCATGTGAACAATTTAAGTTATCAGAGAGTGCAATTAAGTGTCACGTTAGTTTCAAGACCACCAAAAACGGAGAAATATTTACGTGTCATTTTAAACACTTAAAAATGATCTACATAAAGTAACACAAAATTCACAAACAGTCACTTGCAAAGTGCCCCCTTTTAATGTGACCCATCCACGATCACATTTTTTCAATAAACCGACCAGCTATCCTAGATACAGCTAGTCTTGGTGTTTTAACAATGTCTCCATTACGCACCAAGCAATGGAAATCAACTTACGATGTCTGTATGTTTGCTGGATCCTTTATTTCGAAACCATATGCCAAAACAACTCCCGGAATTTGTAGCGTGATAAAGGTTTCTAAAGACCGCATTGCTTTTAATTAAGAGAATTCGCGAATGACTGCTCGAGAGAATGTGTGTGTATGATGTAACTTTAATCATAAAACAAACTTATTTGAAGGTTTCCTTTCGCAACCTTATTCTGAAAAAAGATGGTCATACATTATGCTTTTGCAAAACACATAATACTACCAAATTATGACAACAACAAACAAATCAGGAAACCTAATTAAACCATTTTACAACCGTTTGGTAAAATCTTCGAAAGATATCATACCAATATTTTCAGTAAATATTACCACTTTTTCAATTCAACAAAACGCTTTAAAGAAATTTCAGTTGAGTTGTTTTAAAAAATAGTTTGTTCTAAACCTTTGTAAGACCTGAATTTTATTAAAACATTAATGGCAAAGTGTTTTGTGTTTGCCGGCGAACTCGTTACAAGTTTCTAAATCAATTCATAATGGCATAGTGATTTACGATTGCAAAACATGTTCAAAAGTCATTAAGTTGTCGTAGTTATTTTCACAGATAAAGATTACACAAAATTGTAAACTCAAACAAAGATGTGACAAAAGATAACACAAACATGCTCCCATGAATCAGTGAACTTCATTTTATATTTATTCAGCACTCATGAAAACACACAAATATTGCACATTGATACAAAACATAGTTATTAATATTACAATTGCCCCTTAATGAGAAATATAGTATTATAGTATATCGCCATAAAGGCAGATCAATAACCAGTCTGAGACCATAACAAAAAAAAACGGAAAATGGGATAATTGGATAAAACAATAGAGTACCAAGGGTACCCAAAAAAAAATCCACTGAAGAAGCTTAATTCCATTTGGGTACTTAAACTCTTCTTTGTTATTTCGGGTTCAAACTCTCAACACACATACATACCTTGTTCCACGGCCACCACTTATCGCAACATCACGTGGGTACGTCAAATTTGTCACGAGTGTTTTCTTGCGTGTTCCATCGAGACGCGAGACCATGATACTCTCTTTTATAATATCTGTCCAGAAGACCAGTCTTGCCGACGGTTCTACTGCTAAACTATGTGGTTCTGAATGTGTATATCAAGGAATAATAATAATTCAATTCAATATAAAGCGGCATTCCGTTATTTCTGGAGAAACATGGGTTATACACATTTCTCTGACTTTGCTTTTTAACAAACTAGTATGCATTAATAACGAAGTGATGTACATTTACGTTGCTGAAATAAGTATTTTTAAAAGGTACTCCAGTACGATTTAAGGGGTAAAACAAATTTGGAATAGCGCCACCAAATGCTTATTTGTGCTAATAAGCATAAAAAAACTCCATGGCTGATTTGATTTTTTCAACCAAAATATGCGCAACTGATATTTAGGCAATTATATTTTGTGGGGGAGGGATTATTTAGCGTTAAAACACGGTGCGCGAAAACAAAATTTTGGGTCTACATGGATTCCCAATACACTTTAAAGTGCATACCCAGAAATTTGCTCTATTGCGTAGTGGTTTGAACTGGGCTCCCATCGCACTAAAGATACATGTCCAAACCATTTAACAAGATTTCTCTAAATTAACCACTTAGTTTTTTTTTTTTAATTTGAACGAGCCGATACTTACTGAAAACATTTTCTTCTGCTTGTCCTCCAATTATCACTTCTCTCTGTTCACCGTTCAGATTTGCTCTAATGATGGCGTTCTCTTGAGTATCACTCCAATATACCTTTTCTTCGACTGGATCGAACCCGACACCTAGTGGTGCCGATAGATGGCCTAACGGTAATACAGATAACTCTGGCGTTTCTTTTGTCATATCCAGTTGATAAATTCCATGCAAATAGGTGTCGGTCAAAAGTAGGAAAATTGTCAGTAACAGGTTCTGAAATAAATAAAAATGTAATTTATCATCTTTAATGCTATTGGATTTAGGACAAATAGGCATTTGTTTTACACTATGAGTTACATCTACTCAATTCCTTTTCATCTGTTAACCACGCAGATACCTCATTGTTAAGATGAAAATTAACAACACCAATATAATAAACATGTATATTTTAAAGACAAAGAACAAAAACGATCTGATTTACATATCGAAATATTGAATTTGTTTTTGACATGATTTGTCGCCGAACATAATGGCCGCCCATTTCCAAAGGACTTGTGCCATTAACTCAAGATCCGAGGGTCGTAGAGTGTAATGTTGGTGGTCTCCCCATGTTTTGGGGGTCTACGAACTAACTCAAAGCGAACACTAATAGCAATATGAGATGAGTGCTTAGGCCTTTTTATTTGCATTAAATCCACTATGGCTGCCATTTGCTGGACTTCTTGAAATGAGGTATGGTGAAATCACCAACTGATGAAAAATATCTATTAAATATTTGTGGATTCAAAATTCTGGATCATGTTCAAAAATAGAAAAAGAACATAGTAAGCCGTCATCATAAAAAAATGACACATAAGAAGGAAAAAAATCAATTTATTTCATTTTACAGGCTTTATTGGTAGCTTAGCTCACAGCTTCATTTGCCAAAAAGTTAAGGAATTATGAAATCTTTTCGGAACAGCTTGGAATATGAAAGTTCTCCTGCACTGTATATAAGATCCAGGAAAAGCTTAACATTAGTCAAGTTTCCTGGTATGCGCTGCGGCTATTATTCCAGACAAATCTTAGTATAAAGTGTAGTCCAGGCAATGTTCGCTATCTGCTTGAACTTTTTTTGTTTAGTAAGGAAAACTAAACATGTAGAACCAAAGATAGTCCCACAAAATGCGTAATTCCAAAGTTAGAGAGAATAGGATTTTTGTTTTCATGCATAAACATTTAAGCTAACAGTAGTGTCATAGGATACGTTGATACCAAAATTCCAGATCACGGAATTTTATACACAAAGTGTGTTTTCCTATAAGGAGTTCGATTAGCTTATTATTTCACCAGAGTATGTAATGCAAAAAAACATGAGTTGTTGAAAATTGAGTGCGCCCTCATCGGGAACTCTGAGTCAAGCCTTTAAACGATCACCACAAATCTTTTTTATTAGGTTAATTTTTGGTGATTTATTAGGTCATTCCACCCATTCCATCCCTTCGAGGGTTGTCAACTGCTACTCTTGTACCCATTTTTGGATAGGTTTGATGGAAGCATGACTTTCTATCATATGATGTGTACCAGGAGAGATGGACTACGTGTTTATTATGAGGTTTAAAGCACGTAGTAGATAGGTGTCTTTCAGAAGATTTAATTTCATTTATAATATAAAACTTATACATGGTAAGACTGAAGTCAGAAAGACATTTTTGACGGAAAGGGACACTTTATTGAGACCCAAAATGCCACAATTAGTGAAACATTACTGGCTATTACACTACTGAAATTGTCAAATGAGACTGTACAATTGTGATTGCCCTTGAAACATTTCAAAAGTTTTTTCATGCTGTAGAGGGAACATAGATCAGCCAAATAATTAAACCAGAGAGGTAATTTGTTAAAGGGAATATTTTTGAAAGGGATGCAAAATGTGCCTATTCTCAAAACAGGTAACCTGATGGTAAACACCCTTACGCTTGCGATGACCTGTTTCCCTTATGTGATAGCCGCACAAACCAGAAACCTCCTACCCTCCTACCGACGTTGTTAAAAAGACTATCGCTATGGGTGAAAAAATGGACAACAGAGGATATGTTACAAGCTAAAACCTTTAAAACGTTATGTTTTTGCGTAACTAGGCACAACTTAAGGACTCAACCATAGCCACAGATTTATAGATATGTCGCATAAACTTATTTTACTTTTTAAATTAGAAAATTAATAACATAGTTAATAGTTAATTAAAAAATGCTATGGCGGACTTGAGGCTGTTGCACTCCCTGAGTTTTTTCCTGGTGCCAAAAATGTGTGATTGTGTCGCAAATGTGTTTAGTATTTGTTAATCTTTTGAGCACATTTTTTGAACAAAAATCGGACCCACCAACTTAAGGGAGAGCACGCGCTAAAATTGAGGGGATTGGTGAAGCCTCCGATACTTTACTATGTAAAATTGTAACATATCTTGCTCTTAAAACAAAAGTTTTCATGTTAAATAAAATAAAATAAAATTTTCCTAAACCTTTGCACCAAAAAACTGATTTCAACCAAATTTTGCAAGGGGCGGCATTATGGACGTCCTAGAAGCAAGATGTGGGAATTTGGGTACTTATTGTGGTTACATAGATAGAGAAGAAACAATAGCTATATGAGGACAAAACCCAAAATTAAGGGGGTGTCTATGGAAAATATTATGGAGTTACATCAACCCCTACCCCCGCTGGTTTGACATGTTACCAAAATAACATGATTAGAGGAAGAGTTTAAGCAATATCGTAATTTTGATAAGTTTGATATATGTAGATTACAATTAAAGGGCCCTGGCAGATTAATCGTCCCCAGAACCCCGTTTTACTGGAAGTGGTCAAAGTTTGGTATATGTGAAAAGCTACTGTTTTATCATTTTACGCTCTGTGAAAGCTTAGGGCTAAAGGATATTTGGTTTGATGTCTGAGCGATATGATTTTCACGTACCTCATATGGGATGGCAAAATCATTTCATATCTGACATCATAATGGGTAATATCGGCGCGCGAAAACTTACAGGTGGGTTGGAGGGTGAAGCCATTCTGTCAGTTAAAAACTTTATTACTAAATAGGGGGGGCGTAATCCCCTTTAAAAATTAATAGGTACCTATCACATGCATGTGCCAATTCTTCACTGCTGGAACTTGTCTTGGAAAGCAGGAGATGATTCTCATGGTTAAGACTGGTATATGAAATGGACAATATATGTTCGTGTTTTGTTTTATTCTTACCACTATTTGGTGCCAAATATTGGCAAGTTAAATTGCCACGAATCTTAGGACGTCTCATGATTGTCACAATTATTACCATTGGCTCGGTAGTAGAGTAAAGAAGACAGACCCCAAAAAAAAAATTGCAACAGAAGGTTTTTTGGCATTTTCTGGTAGCTTAAGGCCAGCTTAACAATATATCAAAAAAGTTGCACAAAATGAATCCAAAGAGAAAGTGTTCAAAACTATGGACATAACAAAAGGGCCGCATCCGCCATTTTGAAAAATCAATCCTCACATCTCTGGCAATAAAATGAGCTAAAAAGGACAAACAAGATGTCTTTCCTAATAATTCTAGCCTACAAATCCATTTAAAAGGGTTTTATGAAGTCGTTGAGATTCATTCTTAACTTCTAAATCCCAGATGGCCGCCATCCGCCTGTTGAAAAGTTTAATATTACTTGTAGCTCTGGTACCAGGAGGGCCAAAACGAAAAGCAAGTGTAGTTTCCTGTAATTCTAGATAACAAAATCCATTAAAATGGGTTTTATGAAGTTGAGATAGTTTTCATCTTGCACTCGAAATCCAATATTGGTCGCCATTCCACCAGTGGAAAGTACAAATTCTGGTATCTCTGGTACCGGATGGGCCAAAACGGACAAACAAGATGTCAGTTCTATTGTAAATATAGCATAAAAATTCAATTTAAAATGGGGTTTATGAAGTTGAGATACCATCTTGACCTCTAACTCCCATATGGCCTCCATCCACCAGTTTAAAAAGTACAAATTATTTTATCTCTGGTACCACATGGGCCAAAATAAATACATTCATTAGATGGTTGGTGTAAAGTTTGAGAGCAACTTGACGTCTTCAAAATGGCCACTGTCCGCCATTCAAAGGAAAACCGAGTAATTTTTGGAAAAATGTAACTGTAGTGACAATGATTCCAAAGACTATGATTGCTGATATTGAACAGGGACACATTGGGTTGCAAGCCTTCATCTTTCGATAGATTCAAGATCTATTTGATAGTAAAAAATACTATGGAAACAAACCTCGTAACACAGGCGTTCACCATGCTACTTTGAGGAAAACAGATTCTTGCAGATGATACAGATACCATGCCATCAATGAATAGCTGCTTCAGAAGCCTGTATATCATCACACATGTTTTATCTTGTGTCTGTCGACCAAAAGTTACACTCATAGAAAAAAAGGTGCGAAAAGGGTTCTAACTTGTCCTCTATATGGAAACCCGTAAGGTTCTTCAACGAACCAAATTTTTTTAACGTGTTATAGCACCTTTTTGGGGGGGTTCTCAGATCGATTTTTAAGAACCATATTTTTAGGTTCCATTCCGAAGGTTCCATATCCCTTAAATCACTAAAACCCACTTTTACCCACTTTTCAAATTTTGGGCAAAATCTCATTCAGTCGATTCATCGCGGCCATCCAACAAGCCGTAACAGGCCGAAAGTTTTAAGCCACACCACAATTCTTAACTCTAGCGGCCACTTTCAGGTAAATACTAAGGTAGGAAGGGGTAATTACCGATCTGGACTTACTTA